>JAALXI010000226.1:0-47538 GCA_012977755.1 Fusarium nurragi | reverse complement strand
TTAATAATACTGAAGATAAATGGAAGACTTGGGCACCTTGAAGGTTAAAGTCAAAAAAAAAAATAAGATAAAGCTGGTGGCGCAATGCTTCCTGCTACAGGTAGTCCAAGCTATACTCTCACTTATTATTAGCACATCGACCTTTTCCCGTTTGACAGTTGTTTTGTCTACTGCTAAAAACTACTGACGATCTGGACTTGGCCGTGTGTAAAGTGACATGCTGCGGTTGAGGCTTGCCGTGCAGTGACAGACGAGCACATGAACAGAACAACAAAGCAGAAAGGTCCAAGGATACAGCAAGTCGTGCTGTATTTATTATCAATAGGCCTCAAACCTCAGAACAATGAAACAATACTTACGGTACTGCGTATTCGGTCAATCATATACTGCCTAAGTTCTCGTGATGTTCCAGTTGAAGTCGCTTACTCTGCAGCTTTGGACCCCAAGAGGCAGTCCATCTTGCACAAGTCCCAAGGTACGACGTAGCACTACTGCGTGGCCACTTAGCGTCGATGGCTCTTGAATTGCACTTTGTGCATTGTGGCTTGCGCCCAGCTCATGACATACATATTATTGGTGTAACGTTTCGCGACGTCTTTTGTACATATCAATATGCGGAGCAATCGATCAAGATGAAACACCCGGAAGCATCACCTCCCAAGGCCTGTGGTTAGTAATTAACAAACAACGAGTGCTTAAGCTTCAACTCGCAAAATAGGGGTCTCTGCCCTTGCGTTCCTCAGTCTCATCTCTTTCTCAGCCTCAAAGGGTCCATGGCTGGCTTGGCTAAGCTAAACACTTTCAGCTGCGAGCGATTATTTATTTATAGTCAAGAGCATACCATCGATTCAGCCTTAAACACTGTACTTGCCGTCGAGTTAGATAGACTGCAATCTGGTGACAAGTCCGGCGTTGAGACTACTTATTTGTTACTCCGTAGTGGTTTTAGTATTAGGGGAGACTGTCACTGAAACTGAGTCAATTCCCTGCTGAGTTGTGATTGGACGAGGGGCATCATTGCCGATGACCAGTACAAGTGCCACAGTACTTGCCTCCTATCGTTGAAGCACAAAAAGCTTCTTGGCTGACCAGTAGGGTCGCATAAAAAAAGCCTTTAGGATCGCCGATAGAAGAGAAGTGTTATACCAGGGAGAGGGAAAAACTGGGAAGAATACTGGGTCATTGAGGATCCTTTAATCTGCGAACTGTGGTACCCAAACAAAGATAACAAAAGGGTGACGATGATGGTCTTAATCTTAAGAAAACGGCGCTTTGTCAGCTGTGCCGCTGGTGATTAATCAATGAGACGCCACGCGCAAGGCCCCGGGTGTTTTCCCTTAGCTGCTTTGATCATCAGCCTCATCGTTGTCGACGGCATTGTTTCTTCTTGAGCACTGGATAGTCGCAGCGCAATGCTCAGTGACCTTCCTGCGTTGATCCTGGGGTTGTTGATCGCCAATCGACAAGCTATGGTACCACTGTATGTAGGAACTATCAACAGACCGGGGTATGTAGCCCAGACAGACAGTGCCATGCCTGTACATGACGACCGACCCTCGCCAGTCGTTTACTTCATACGACACCGCTGTCGTGAATTGACAATTGCAATTAGGTTCTGCTTGATTGTGCTCGTATTCAGTAGCAGTAAGTTGTAAATGACGATCAGTAATTGAGGACAAAGACACTTGTCTTACGGATAAACGGAACTTAGACTGTTTCCGAATATAGATCAAAATGGAGGGAGGATAAAAAGGACGCGCACGCATCCATAATGGAAGCAGAGTATCCGTAGCCTGATCAAGCCAACCCCGTGTGGACGATTCTCACACACCACTAGAGCACTCCCAACCTCGTGTCTGCCGTTGTGCCCGTTTTGGAGGAGGCTGTGCTCGTCTTAGATCTGCTTTCTCCGTAGATGATATTTCCACCACATTTCCAATTGACAACCGTTTTCGACGTGAACGCTGACCTTTCCGGCGCCACTCTGTGCATATTCTATAGTAAAAGCTGAGGGAGGCCTTTTTCTTGTTTGCCAAGGTTCCAGAACGTCTGCGTCACGGGTCCCGCCTTAGCCGGGATCATAGGGAAGCTAGGAGCTGGTTGCCGGGGAGCCCAAGCTTGCCAGGGCGGTACGTCCGCTAAAGTAGCCAAGAATGGGCATTTCCACGTTATCGGTCCGCATCCGGTGTGGCTCTCCATTGGCCGTTACAGCGATTGATCAACCGCAAACCACACGCTGCAGTCGGGACTCTTGCCCTTTACTGTCGTTGTTTCTTTACTTCTCTCCATCTTTTCCGCCTCTCATCCCATTTACATACACGACAATATTAAGACTCGGTCTTTTTAATCATTCCACTCGCTCACTTGGTGTTCCTTGCAGTCTTGCTCCGCTCCCGCCTCGCTCGTTTCAACTGCGAATTATCATTTGCCGACTGACCCACCGTTTCCCAGTCGAATCCCCATTCGAGGCGGCGCGCCGCTGCTGGCATTATCCATCTCTTGGCATCGGCTGCATCCCATATCGCTGCTCTGCTCCTTCGCCTGGATCCAAATTTGTTCCTCATCCACAATGCAGAATTACCGCGGTGATCCCTACGAGAGTGAACCTCTCGACTCTCATAATCGTTACGACTCCTCTCCCCGACCACCCGTCCCTCCTCCCCATGGTTATTCGCCAGCGGTTGCCCACTACGACTCTCCTGTGAGATCAAACCACCCAGGCGCACACCCTGATTCCGCCTACAGTCGTGTTCAAGGCGGCTACGACGACTACTCTTCCCAAGGCCGTTCAATTTCACCTTCACCCTACCCAGGGTCAGGATCTGCTAGCTACGATAGCCCTCGACGATCATCACCACAGCAAGGGCAACGCGCCTATAACGGCAATCAAGGCTACAACAACCACGGAGGTGGACACCTGGGGTATGATCACCCAAACTCACATACTACACCGGGCGCAGACAATTTTGGAATGTCGGCGGCAGGTGGTATGGCGGGAATTGCTCATAACGTTGCTGACCGTAATCCTCGCAATAGTGGCATAGGCGCAATGGAACACTCCGGCTTGCCTCCACCTCCCTCGCGGACCCAGCAGAATCCATATGGAGGAAATGGAGGCTACGGCTACTACGATCCGCCCCGTGGGCCACCAGGCTCGGCTTCAACATCTCATTTCAACGGAAGCGATCCTTACGTCGACAACCCATATCCCGGATACCACAGTTCACGAAATGGTAGTGCCAATCTTGGAGTAGTGAATCCTCACGAGATCATCGACGATGGAGATGATGGACTGGTGTACGGAAAGAGTCAACGGAACTCAATGCTCAGCCTTTCCAATTCAGACCGAGCGAAGAAGGGTGCTGCAACTGCTGCGGTGGTTGGAGGTGGTGCGGCTGCTGGCGGCCTATTAGGTGGTAGAGGTAAGATTTGTGCCGACAATCGAGCGTACAATTGCTAACTTTCCGCAGGTGGAAGCTACGAGATGAATGCGGCGCGAGAGAAGCCCTATGGCTATGCTACAAAGGATAAGGACCCCGGTAGGAGTAAGAAGTGCAAGTGGCTCGTCATCATCGTCGTGTTCCTTGTCATCGTTGGTGCCATTGTGGGCGGCGTTGTCGGTGGCATGTTGAACAACGGGAAGCAAGACGGAGGAAGCAGCCAAGGCTCGGGAGAGTCGGCTAAGGAAGACCAGGAGAAGAACGGTGATCTCAGCAAGAACAGCGCAGAGATCAAGAAACTTCTCGATAACCCAGATCTGCACAGAGTTTTCCCTGGCATGGACTACACTCCGCTCAACTCGCAGTATCCCGATTGCATGCACAACCCACCTTCTCAAAACAACATCACTCGCGATGTTGCCGTCCTAGGCCAGCTGACCAATAAGATTCGACTGTACGGAACCGACTGCAATCAGACTCAGATGCTGATTCACGCCCTCGACCGTTTGGAGCTGAAGGATACTAAGATTTGGATGGGGGTTTGGCTGGACAAGAACGAGACGACCAACGACCGACAGATGGATCAAATGTGGGATATTCTCGACGAATATGGCGATAAGCCATTCGAAGGAATCATTATTGCCAACGAAATTCTGTTTCGTAAGGAGATGAACATCACTGCGCTGGCTGAGATTCTGGACGATACCCGCACCAAGCTTGACAAGAAGGGTCTCAAGCTGCCTGTTGCCACCTCGGATCTGGGCGATGACTGGACGTCTGAGCTTGCTTCGGACAGTGACTATATCATGGCCAACATTCATCCCTTCTTTGCCGGAGTCGAGGCCTCAGACGCAGCCGCGTGGACCTACCACTTCTGGGAGACAAATAACGGCGATATGTGGAAGTCAAACAAGCAGAAGAACATCATCTCGGAGACGGGTTGGCCTACTGGAGGTGGAACCGACTGTGGTGAGGCAGATTCTTGTACTACAGGTTCAGTCGCCGGCGTTGACGAGCTCAACACCTTCATGGAAGACTGGGTATGCCAAGCCCTTAAGAACGGTACCAACTATTTCTGGTTCGAGGCATTTGATGAGCCCTGGAAGTCGAGGTACAACACTAAGGGCAAGAATTGGGAGGACAAGTGGGGTCTGTTGACATCCGAACGCGATCTCAAGAAGGGAGTCAAAATCCCTGACTGCAATGGCAAGACGCTCAAGGACTACGACGACTTTTCTTCTTCTTGAACGACTAGAGATGCAATTCTACGACATCTCTGAGCAACGATTCACGTATGAGTCGATACCAGCTTTGCGGATGAGGGTGTGCATTGGATATACCAACAGCAGCCTCAACGCTTAGTATTTTAATGTCTGTTCTTTTTCCACCGAACCGGAGTTCAGGAGCATTAGGGGGAACGGGTAAAACATTGCTACGCCTGTTGTTTTTATTCCCATGTTTCGAATACGCGTCGCACGATTGGCTTTATAGAAATGGGCTGGAAGGTGGGTTTCTTGTAACGATTCGCGCTTACGAGGGTATATAGTTGATGCATGAAGCAACAAATAGGACGTAGATGATATGCATTGGTTTGGCTTACTGCTGTTTGTTGTAAATAAGCTCAAGGTGTGTTCGTTCGGTCTGGACGAAGGTATTGCGTATGGATCATTGTCGTCATTCATTACATGCTATGTATAGTAAAGCTAGATGTGACCACCGTGCTTTGATGTGACATGTATAATCCCCGTTTCGTTCCGTCCCTTTCGTAAACGTTCTCACGTGCAAATCCTTCAGTATCTCGTCCGAAATTTCCCAGAGCAACAAACGCCTCTCAGAGACCAATACCTTGGTACCTGTCATCCTCATCCTTCCGGCGAGTCCGTCTACTAGGAGTCAGAGGTCTCGGCTGCGGATAGACATCATCATCCCCGCCATTGAGACCCTCGATACCCTCCATCGGATAGTCGGCGGCGTGATGGAACGTGGGCTGGGGCGCATACGTTGCTGTCCTCATGCGATCACGGTCTTCTTCGGCGTCTTTCTTTCCCTCAAGCTGCGAAACTCTTGCATTGAGCTGGGAGATTCTTGCGTCGTATGCTCGTAGCGTGTTGATCAGTTTCTTGATGTTCTCATGCTGGCGACCAAGTTCTCGGTATAAAGTATGGTTCTCGCCATGCAACGCGAAGTCGAGCTCGTGTGGGGACAGTTGCGGCTGTTGTTGCTGCGGAATGGTACCGTGGGGATTTGGATACACATGTAGAGAGGCTGGGTTCGCCATGAACGGGTCTGGGTTGGCGTGATAAGTCATGGGCATGGGCATGGGCATAGACATGGGATTTGGAGAGGGCGAAGGGAGGTGGCCGAGGCGAGCTCCTGCAAGGAGACGGGCGTTGAGCTCACGCTGTAGATGGAGGTCGACCATGGCCGGGACTTTTGTTCCGCACATGATTTTGCCCTGCTCGCGCCTATGAGGCAGAGTTAGTCAGTGTCGCTCATGGAGTAATTGATGAGGTGTGTTACCTCCTATCCAATAGCTCGCGACATGCCTCATCGAGGACGGCTCGTTTAGAGTCTTGATCGGAGGCGTAAAGGTAACCCGCTTTACGTGAGGCACGATCGCAGCATTGCCAGAGGGCTTGATACTCTGCGTCTCTCGCCTTTGCGTCGCATGGCTTTGGCTCGTCCGGGGAAGACATTGTTGAAGATGTGACGGTTGTTTGTAGATGGATTGTTTGTCTGATGGGGCTGGGCGCCGCGCCAACGTGTTTGCCAAGATGTAGGATATGAAGAGATGAATGAAGGGTTAGAGGAGGTTGAAGAGGTTGAGCGAAGATTAAGATAGAATCTATAGAAGAGCCATTGAGGGGGGCTGTGAATCACGGCAGAAGTTTGAGATGCAGGAGTTTGACGATGGGGATGAAATAGTTAGCAAAGGAAGAAATATGTTAGGTGATGTTAGAGGAGGGGTTAAAAGATGTAGAAGTTACAGCACAATGAAGAGGAAATTAGGATAAGTTGAGGAAGAAGTGAAAGCATAGGGAGCGGAGTTGTGGATGATGTAGGTCGTATGTTATGAGAGAATGAGCATCGAAAATAGGCCGAGAGTTGGGGAGGTGGAGGAACATGCCATTGTTAACGGTAAGAGGTGGAAGGCATAGGAGTTACCGAGCATGAGAGCATGAGAGAGAGGCTGGGGGAGATCAAGTCCATGGTGGGAAGAGAAGAACGGGAGTTTGAAGGGACAGTGAATTGCCTCCAAATGTCAATAGTTTGAGGGATCGTGAACGAAGAGGGAAGTTTGAAAGACACGGACACTGGCCAAGACAATTATCAAGAGATAGTGGTTGATTCAAGCTTCTTAGACAGCTCATCCTGTTCCTCTTCCTTCTTCTCCCCAACCTCCTCCTTGTCATCCACAATCTCCTGCCCCTTCCCTTTGTCGTCCGTAGTCTCCTTCACCTCATCCCCAGACAGAGGCTTCCAATAGATACTCGTCGTCGAAAACGACGGATCAAAGTCCGATCGCGTGTCACGCTGAGGAAAATCGCGAGACTCATACGTCTTGTGCATTCTCTCCATATTCTCAACACCCTCTGTCGCAAACATGCTACGAACGCTGTTAGTCTGTGCCAAAAAAACAGTCCTTTAATCAACAAAACTCACTCATCCCAGGCTGCCCATCCTGTCCCGATGAAGAGCGCAGGGAGATTCTTCGCCAGCGCCTCGTTGTAAACAGGCTTGTAGAGATGGACGCCGAAGAAGAAGGTGTTCGGATTGACCAGGTCGCATCCTGCTGGGTCCTCGACGACGGCGTGGCCATGGTCGGCGAGGAACTTCTTGTCCGAGGCGTTGAAGACGGGATCTTGGAAGAAGCTCTCAATCTTGTTACCCGTGATTTTCTCTGCAGAGTTGTGAGCATGAACACTGTGTACAGGTGAAAGACGAGGCAAACCTAGTTCCTCAATAATAATCTCATAGGCAGCCAACTGCACAAATGCCGTTTTCTTCGGGTCAATCCCGTCCGTGTGCGGATCAAACGAGCCCGTGCCAAAATTAACCGCGCGATTGATACCCTTGAGACTAGCAGCTTTGGCCTTGATGAGCTCACGCAGCTGAGAACATGGCGTCCCAGCCTCCCAGTGCGAACGATAGTAGTTGTAGTCGTTCTGCAGCTCGGAAGGGCTACGCAGGTTTTCAGTCTGCGGGGTCACGGGGATGGAGTTGATATGGGAGGATGCCTTGGATTTATTGGACTTGCGGGACTTGCGAGTTACGTGTGTCCATTCTTGGGTGTCTTTTGAGGAGGACATGATGGGATTGATGAGATAGTTGGTATTAGAGATGAATATGTATGAGGGGTTGAATGATGGAACTTTCTAAGGGAAACGAAATGAATGAGGTGGGTGGGATACTCGGGACGAAGGAGTAAAGAGCGCAGAAAGACTCTGAGATGTTCACTTTTATACTGAGTCTCAGTGAGGTTGTCGTGAAGACTGAGATTTTGGGACCCACCTCGGTGAAGCTCGGTGAGGGTTGAGGTGAGTGGTGGGCACTTATCTTTGTTGGATCTGGGTGGCGCTTTTTGGTTCAGGAACACTTGAAGTTAAAACATTGAAAAGTTAATAATAAACGATGAAGTTAAGAAAAGATGCCGAATGGTCTGGCACGAGGTTGAATTTATAAGAATTCCCAAACAATTGATTGCGCTTTTTTATCATCATCTGTCTATTTATTGTTACTGTCGTGGTCTTGCGGTGTCTTACAGCCGCACAAGGTGAGCATCCACAAGCCAGCCTCCAGTGCAACAGCAACAGCAACAGCAACCATCAGCTTACGCTTGTGTCTGTGCCTGTGCCTCTGGATGTGATAGTTCAGACTTGGCGTCTAGCAGCACAGCATGAGACCATGTTTTCCGGTGCACGCCATGAACTGTCGGCTCAACTGATCCGATCTCTGCAACCAAGTCAGTCGATGGAAGAAGCGGCACTTTAAGTACGACTTTTGCTCTGGCCGTTGACCCCTGTCCCGAACGTGCCACCCTTTAAAGTTGGCAGATCATTGGCCGCTCTCCCGTCGCGGTATAGCGCCAGCGCTTAAAACAATGCCCCGTCTCTCCAGTCACAGCGCAGAGCGGCCACCTCTCGCCCAGCTCAGCGTGCGTCTCCGGCTCCCCATTGGCCGCGGCCCTGAGTGCCATCTCTATCTGCAGCAGGGGTCCTCAACGGGGGCCTCTGACTGGGCCGCGCCGCGCTGTGCTTTGGGGAATCACACTGCAACTTTGGCGATATGGGCGGCTGTGAGAATGGCCACCCAAGGAACGGGGGCCTGGAGCCTTAAGAACTTGTCCACGCCCCTCTTCAATGCCGTGCGGCCTCTTCTTCCAGCCTGCATCGTCTTCCTTTTTTCCCCATTCCCTTTTCTCTCCGAACAAAGCTCAAGCTTGACCTGTTGGTTCGTGACATGTTGAGCGACTCAAGAGGCTGAGCCTTTGACCAAGATACTGCGACCTTGTCTTTCTGTCAGCTGTAGTACCAGCTTACACTTATACAACTCAACACTCACCACGTTCGATACACCACACACAACGCAAACATGCAGACATCGGCACTCCTCACAATCGTCCTCGCGGCCGTCGTCTCCGCCCACAGCGTGATAACCTACCCAGGCTGGCGAGGAAACAACCTCATCACCAACGAGACCTTCCCCTACGGCATGCAATGGATATATCCCTGTACGTCTCCTGTCTCTCCTCTTTCTCTCTCACGAGAACAATCAATTAACGTTGTTTTACAGGTGGTGGTCACAATGTCACGACAAACCGCACGTACTGGCCCACCACAGGCGGTGCCGTCGCTTTCCAGCCCGGTTGGTTCCGCGGCCACGAGACTGCCTTTGCCTTCATCAACATGGGCTTTGGCGACGACGGTCCTGACGGCGGCCCTGCCAACATGACTCTCCCCATGGTCCCCATGTTCCAGATCCTCGGTCCCACCAACAACCCCTTCCCCGGAACAATCTGCCTTCCTCAGGTGCCTCTACCAAAGAACACCACCGTGAAGGCCGGTGATAAGGCAACCATCCAAGTCGTAGAGCTCGCCATCCACGGCGCATCCCTCTACTCAGTAAGTACCCCCAGACAGACCACAAACAGCGCAGGAAACACAGACTAACACACGGCAGTGCGTGGACATCATCTTCGCCGACCCCGGAGACAAGAGGCTCAAGGAGGTCAACGAGACCAACTGCTTCAACACGACCGAAATCGGCTTCGCGGACATCTACACCATCACGACCAAAGAATCCGGCTCCGACGGCCCCGTGAGCGAATCCGGCGCCACGAAAACGCTGCGCCAACTAGGCTGGGCAAGCTGGCTACCGCTCGCCGCCGCCGGAGCATGGGCGCTGCTGTTGGCATGATGATGATCAAAACGAGATGAAAAGAAACAGAAATTGTACATCGCAAAACATAATGATGGCGTTTTGGGGGGAAGAGAGGAATATCCCTGGGTTTCTGGCCCTTCCTTTGGTTTAACTTATAATTGCTGGCTTTTTGTTTCCCTCTTGGGGACAAGTCTTGGTTTGGTGTTGGGGGAGCTTTTATCTGCTTCATTCTTTTGAGATGTCGCGTAGGACATGTGAAATCTACGATTACTCAACTTCAATACGAAGTTCATTACTTACCTGTCGATTGATGTGATGAGATGAGAGGATGTGAAAATGAGATTTTGCGATGATAGTCTGTAACGATGAGAGTTGGTGAAGCTGAGATTGGAGCATTCCCGCTGTGAGAGATGATGCACCCCTAGCTTGACCAAGGTATGAGAGAAGGAACGAACATCACAGATTGAAGAAATACAACAATATCGCGAAATCATGTATCGAGCCTGGTATTCATCTACGCATAACTCTATGTATGCCTCATCTAATTCCGTACATCCGTCGTCCCACATCGAGCGGAACGGGCTTGGCGCTGCATCAGCCCTGCATTGCCGTCATCATCAATCACATTCAGGGAGCCACCTTAGCGCACTCGGCCGCGACAGACTTGACACGCTCCTCAGGGCTGCGTCCAACGGCGCTCTGGATCCACCCCTTGATGCCGAGGTTGGCCGCCTCGGCCTTTGACGCCGAGAGCAGTGTGCCGAGCGCCACGAGGGCACGGTAGAGAACCTCTGAATCTGTTTGACCATCGCGGGAAAGAATCGTACCGAGGAGGATGGTGAGACGGCGACGCTGCTCGGGGGCGAGGAGGCGTTCGCGATGAACGAGGACAGAAAGGTTGATTGCGACTGTGGTAGCAGCGATGAGGACATTGCGGTTGAAGGGACCGATGGGCTCTGAAGATACACCAATGATACGCTCCAGGAACGCAATGGCTTCGTCGGATTGAGCACTCACAACCGAACGGCCATTTGCAGTGGAGAAGATGTTGGCGAGGGTTCGCAGACCCATCATGGCTGCGTTCTCGTTGGGGGTTTCGCCTTGGGGTAGAGATGCTGCGAAAGCTAGATCCAGAAGAGAGCCGACCGAGGGATCGGTGAATTGAGCAACCAGGGGGTACTTTGCGACGCAGCGTAGGAGATCCAGACCAGCTAGACGGTCTGAGTAAGGCCATTGTGTGAGGATGCGGACGAGAAGAGGAATGGCGTTTTGGGGAACAGGCTTGTTGGATTCAAGCGCGGTGCGTAGTTCGGACAGCGTGGATTCATCGGATGGGTTGAGGGCAGCATCTTTGCGACCTGATGAGACCATGTTCTTGTTGACACTGAAGATTTTGTTGAAGATAGCTACAGTGGTCAGTAACGGTACCATAACTTAGTGATGTAGACTGCCTACCTTCATATTTGGCTGCCGTAATGCTGAGATAGTCCTTCTGAGGGAGCACCTTAGGTTGGGCGTCCTCACCAGGTCGATATCGTGACTCCGTACCGAAAGGATCGGGTCCTCCAGACTCTGCAGTCTGACCTAGAGTAGCTCCCTTGGTGTTTTCGGTGATGAAGTTGGCCACGTTGTCGAGGTAGGAGAGCGGCAACTCATTGTCACCCAAGAACTTGGTGGCCCGCTCATAGGGATTTTCAGAAAGGTTGTAAGGAAGCTTGAGAGGAGGCTTACCGTCCTCGATATCGACATCGAAGACGTAATCGTACATCTTCCCCTGGTACTCAACCTTCTTGCCGGTGCTGCCGACAGCATCGACGACCGTTCCAACGTTGACCCATTGCTGTTGGCTCACTGACCAGGTGTGGGCAGTTACAGCACCGTTGTCCTCCTTAATCATCTGGACCTGGCCCTCCTTTGTGCCCGATTTCGACGTCAGGAAGTCTGGGCCCGGAAGCTTCTCCTTGTTGACACCTCCAACTTGTTGCTGAGGGATCGATGACGACTTGACAGACTCCTCAAACTCCTTGAGCGTCGCTTCGTCAGCAGTGCGTTCGGGGCTTCGTGTAAAGACGCGGGCAATACTATCGCTGGCGCCTGTAACGATATCTCCGGTTTCGGGGTTGGCTGCGACTGTCCATACAGAAATGGCGGGATGGGTGATGGTCTGTACACACTCGTTGCCCCTCCATATCCTGACAGTACGGTCCTCTCCTGAACTGACCAGTTCGCCAGTTGGGAGGCTGGCCAAGCTATAAACAAAGCTTTCGTGTCCGTGAAGTTCGGCGACTTGCTGACCGTTCAGCTTCCATAGGCGGATGGTGCCGTCGTTGCTTGCGCTCGCGATATCTGCACCACTGGGGTGGTCTTGAGGAACCCGACAGAGGGCACGAACAACGTCAGGTGTGTGGATGGTAGAGTTAGGCGACACTTCCCCAGCGGTAGATTGTCGCAAGTCGAAGATGCGGATGCTCTTGTCAGCGCAGCCAGTTACTACCGTGTGATCATCGAGCGCAACGACGCTCCAGACCGCCATGCTTTCGTGGCCGCTGAGAGTGAGCTCGGTCTCCCATTTTTGGGGACTCCATACACGTGCCTGGCCATCCCAGCCACCTGATACCAGATACGTGCCGTTGGGAGAGACATCGATGGTACAGACATTGTGAGCATGGCCGACCAAAAGACGCTCGGCGTTGTCGGAGCTGGTTGCTTTGGGAGACTTGACTTCGATGATGGTATCCTTACCACCGGAGACAACATAGCCGTCGGGATGATCGTTTGACGGGGGAAAGAAGGAGAGAGAGTTGACGTATTCGGAACCGCGGCTCAGGAGGGCAGCATCAAAGTTCGGAGGAGATGCTTGGGTGCGACGCCATATACGGACACTGCAATCGCGGGAGGCAGTTAAGACAGTATCGGGAGAGGGGAAGCTTGCGGCTCGAACCTAAGGGAAACTGTCAGTATTGAACGTATTTAATGCAACCTACGGGAATGCATACATCAGATTCGTGGCCGACCAATTGCGCCGACAGCTTGAAGTCGGCCATGTTTGGAAAATTGATGGATGAAGAGAGTATGTGACACTACTCAATGCAGTGGAGGGGAGCTTGATAGGCGGCAAAGTGATGATGCAAGAGGAACAAAAAGAGAATCGCCTGCTGTCTCTTCAACAAAAAAGTGTCAACGTCAAAGAAGGATTACAGTAGCAAGAGATTGTGTATCATCAAATCATCAAAGACGAGAGCAAACGTGACAAATCTAGAGTCGTTGGTCAGTAATGGAAGCTGATCGATTGCCCCTTCCCGTCCGGGTCTGTCCAGCTTAAGCCACAATGCGTCACTAGATATTAGCCACCTCCACCCGGCCGAGGACCAAACAGCCACTTGATTCAGCAAGAGACGTTTGGAGAGCACTTAGATATTCGGACAATAGATAAGTTATCTAATAGGCATTTATACACCACCAGTAAGACTCTCAAGACCATTACTTCTCCAATATAACAAGTATCACCTAATCCCCAAGAGATGTCCAGCAGTACCCCGCTTTGTGGCGGTGCAATCCCGAAAGGAAGGTCGACCGACCGTTCGCTGCAACCCCGCTGTTTGAGTCGGGCAAGCGTGACCCTGCCTTTTCGAATGCGCGCCGCTGTTTCCTTCCCTGTCCGGTTCCGTCTTCGCAAATATTTGGCAAATTATCACCGCCCTCCTTTTCCCTCCTCCTCTTTTTTCTCTTTCACGGGGGTTTCGATCTGGGGGCACGTTCACGCTTCTTTACTTTGCGACTCGTCACGACACAATCACAGCTTCCATCTCTCCCTATCGGCTTTCAGTTATCGACTCGTTTCCTTCAAGTTTGGGTTCGCTATTGTCATCACTCGAGAAAGACGCTCCACACTTCTGCGACGACACGCGACAATCACTGCCACGAGTCACGACACAAACCGCTCTTAACGACGCCTACGACCGTTACGACCTCTACTATCCTTTCAATTTTTGACGCACTCAGCTCTAATTGAGCATCTCGTTACTTGTTCGATATTCATCATATTGCGACTCGCCGTAATTGGCTCGCATCTACAGCAACAACAAACCCCATCACACCCATCTTCGATTCCTACCTTCGTCGCAATGGCCTCCGAACCTCGACAGTACCATCCCTTGACCTGTCACGGTCATTCTCGACCTGTCCCGCACATCGCCTTTTCGGCCATCGAGAAGGATCTTGAGAAGAATGATGTCTATTACATGATCTCAGCCTGCAAAGGTGCGCCACTCGTCTTCTTTCAACAGAGCGTATATTGACGTGACATAGATGGCAACCCTATGCTTCGCAATGGCATTACTGGCGACTGGTAAGGTCTTCGTAACTTGAGTCTAGTGGCTCCTCTGACGTGACTAGGATCGGCACTTTTATCGGTCACAAGGGTGCTGTATGGCAGGCTAGACTCAGCCCCGATGCCTCCAACGCAGCGACTGCATCAGCCGATTTTACAGCGTAAGTCTTGCATATGAACAAAGCTTTGCATTGCTCACACCTGCATAGCAAGATTTGGGACACCTATACCGGCGAGTTGCTCTACACTCTCCAGCACGACCACATTGTGCGCGCTATCGCGTACCCACCGGACAACTCCGATCTCATCGCGACTGGTGGAATGGAGAAGAAGCTGCGTATCTTTGATCTTTCAGAGCTCGCTGCTTCTGGATCTGGATCTCCTGCCACAATTTCCGCCTCGACTGGTTTTGAGATTGGCGAGGGTGTCCACACTGGTTCCATCAAGTTCATCTGTTGGACTCAGGATCCCAACATTGTCGTGACCGCGTCCGACAAGACGATTCGATGGCTCGACCTGCCTAGCCGAGCCTGCATCCGGCACGAGGTGCTTGATGGAGACATCAAGTCCTGCGAAATGGTGTCTTTGGCTCCTCAGTACGCCTCACCCAGCGATATCGGTGGTGGAAAGCCAGTACTCGCTGTCGCTGCTGGGAAGACTGTGTACTTCTGGGGTGGTGTTCAGGCGATGGACGAGCTGAAACGCATTGCTCTGCCCTACACTATCGCCAGTGTGACACTCGACGTCAAGGGACGCAAGCTGGTAGTTGGCGAGGAACCTGGCACGTGGGCCAAGGTCATCCGTTATGACGATGGAACGGAAATCGACACCCACAAGGGACACCACGGTCCTATTTGGTCGATCGCATTCTCCCCTGACGGTAAGCTTTATGCCACTGGATCAGAGGATGGCACCATCAAGCTATGGAAGAACTGCGAGGGATTCTACGGCCTCTGGCGTGGAGGGAGTGAGCGAGCTGCAGAATAGGAGCGCAGGTCCTGTTCTGTCTCGACACCGGAACCTTTTGAGTCGAATACTATCAAGTCCAAGGTTGTGTATACTCCACAGAGTAACAATTCTGACACCCTCGAGTGGGAGTCGCTTATGGGAATTACTCCTAAGGTCGCATGAGCCAAACAACACGCATGAGAGAAGCAGGCGGGTAGTTGGAGGAAATTCTAGCTTGGGCTAGTCATCGCAGAAAGATTATCTACTAGATCATACATATTTGATGAGGAAGGATGCATAAGTTTTATTAGACACTACACACTTTAAGGGAAGAGGGCCTCAGTGGCCGCTGAGTTAGGGCAAGAGATTAGGTATCTATCTACAAACGCCATTAATACCAGAGTGTACTATCAGCATACCAGATACATGATCAAATCCTGTCTGGATACCAGCCTCAATTGCCTCGTGCCTTTCCGACGTCCGATGCCCTGCTATCTGTGTCTATTCATTTCTGCAATGGGCATTTATCCACATATCTAATCTTCGTAAATCCCATGATCGTACTACAAGACATACACCCGAAATTCCATGGGCGCCAGTGTCGCATTGCCCAGCTAAAAAAAAGATTACAACCAATAAAGGCTACAAGTCTTATGCCTACTGCTGCGCAGTCTACAGTCTACAGTCTACAGTCTACATCCTGGGGACATGCTTACTGGGACTTCTCACGATGCTTGCTAAGACGCTTCACGGTCTTATGGAACGGTTCGGTCAGCAGAACCATAGCTCGCTCACCGTGAGGCAGCGCCATGAGCTCGTCGTAGGTAAGCTCATCGGCGCCGTCGGCGAAGATGGTGTCGTAGTCGTTGAGGTCCTTGAGGGGGTACACCAGCTCCCAGTCGTCCGAGGTATCATCTTCGGTGATGAGAACGCCGCGTTCGAAGCGAGGCTTGTTGACATAGACGTAGTCGACTCCTTCGATGTAGAGTTGTCGCTTGGGGTGGTGCTTGAGGCGGACGATGGGTTGGCCTCGGTTGGCGGAGGGGATGGTGACTACCTTGTCGTTCTCCGGGCGGAAGCTGACGGGGAACTTGCGCTTGCATTCGGTGAGCCAAGCGGGAGCGGTGGAAGACCCTTTCACGATGCTCCCGGAGGCAGGCTTGTTGGTGGAAGAAGACATGTTGATGGTGAGAGTGGAGGTTGTCGTGTGGCGTTGAGTTGTCGTGCGGTGCTAGGCTGTCGCGATACTCTCTAGCGATAGAGAGCAGGATGTTGCGGGAAGGGTTGAAGAGGAAAAAGAGAAGAAGTCTTAATAGGAGAGATTGGGATACTTTATACCTTTGCTCATTGTTGTTCAGCTTTGGTGTTGTTCTTGGTGAGTTCGTTGAATGAGGGTGGTGTTCGATCGTTTCGCAAGGGAACCATCTTTAATGTGACGAGAAGACTGTGAATGCTTCAAAACAGCTGGGTAAGCTATGGGTCATCCTAGTCATGATGTATGTTACGGGAGATGATATGTGATGTTCGCGAGAACGAAAGGTAAGAACTGTGTAGTTGAGGTTGGTAGATGAGGTCGTTGAGGGTGACGGTCTCAAGAACATAAGATGGAGAGAACGTGAGTGACTGTGCGAGACACGAAGCGGATTCGGGTAGGATTATTCTTGACCTAGAAGTTAATTCAATGAAGCTTGAGCTGATGTTTGAGAGCTAAAACATTGCACAGCCAGAACTGCATGGCTGAACTGGGACAGATCACGTTGCAACGTGGCATCTCCATTGGCAGAAATCCAGCACATACCGCTTGAGTCCTTAAAAAGCTATATTATCAGAGTAGTAGGGTCATGGGGCTTCTCTGAATCAAGAATGGCACTCGTTGTGAGATGGCGTTGTCGCCCGACATCACAGCAGGGTAGGCGGTCGTAGATATCGCGAACTTGTAACTGGACGATAATGACAGCGACACGGGACTTCGGATATTTTGAACAAGTTGGGCACGCTTGGAGATCTTAATTACTGTACAAGATAACGATTGAACTTTGTATTCTACGATTTGCGGCTCCGAAACCCGTCCTCGACCTCCTCATCTTTGCGACAGAGCTGTGCGAGTATTGACCCAGCACTCCTAAATGAAGAGCGAACTGTTACAAAGAGCCAACAACTAATTAACCCATGTATATGAGATCCTGGAATAGTATTGGGACCTTGGATTGAACACTTCAGTGAACTTGATGCTGGTTCGGTCGAGATGGGGAGTCAAGACAGCACGTCCCGAACGGCAATTGGCAACGGAGCACCACATAGCAGTCCGCAATGCATAATACTCGAGTTACGCATTCACAGACAGACATGAGTTACTTCGGATTGCCCGTTTGTTCCAGCCTCGCCCATCCAGCAACTACTTGCTGTCGTTTACAATCGGCACAAGGCGAGTCCATGCACGTAGTCAACACGATAGCCTATGAAAACCCAGCCCCTTTTCGAAATAGAAGGAAACTAAGATGTCTAATACGATGCCTAGATTACAGGTGCTAGCTAGGTATAGCTTGCGCATCTGTGAGCGATTGATGTCTCACGTTGGGGCGTTTGTCAATTGTGGACCAGCTGAACCATTAGACAACGTGCCGTGCTTAATTAAGTTCGCCGACTGCTACCGGGGTCCATTTCGCAGTTCAACCGTGACTCTGATGTCGTTCCGGACTCTCCGGATTCGGGATCATAGGAACGACTCTCAATACCTTCGCGATGCTTACCGTTGCTCCTGCAACAGCCCGTGAGGAGGGACTCTGATCCTTCACTCCTGACTCTGCCATGTCACGAACATTGTGAAGTTCTCGCTGACCACGGAATCATTTTACCTGTTTATTAGGTGAGGGCGCAGATTGGCGAGCTGAGGGCTTCGGATGTGAGAATAGGGAAGTTTGACGTGCCGATCAACAACAACGTGGGAGAGTGATAAAACCAGACAAGGTGTGTTACAACGGCCGCTCGAGTTAGCTAGTGGGTGAGATGCAGCAGAGAGAGATCCTGCAGACGTGACTGGCTTGCAATGAAGGGGTTCAACGTGGAAGCAGGAGACGTGTTGGATGTTGCAAAGCTAGCGCAGAACTACTGAAGTATGTGTGTTGCATTGTGCACAAACGACAAGATGCGTTTGCAATTGAGCATATGGGATTGGGAGGCTGGAAGAAGAAATCCTGATTTCAGTATACAACGGGCGTCAACAAGGGCTACGATCAGAGGAGGCCTTTGTTGGACATAGCCTTTGATGAAAAGCCCGGATGGCTGCTTGCATATCTCCGATGCAGCTTTTGTGAGATATCATCTTTTCTCGGCTGCGAGGTGGAGGTGTCACCTGTGGGGGGACTGCGAAATGAGGGGAAGTCGAGAAGGCCTCTTGGGCCTCAAGGTAGGGCCAACACGAGTGAAAGACAGAGAATGCAGCGTTTGCTGGTGGTGTTTGCGTAGAGGCGCAGGGAGACTGAGAGGGCATGTTGAGATGCGTTTGCAAGTTACAGTACATGCGCCACAGCGGAAAGCGACATTCGTAGGGAATTGCGCCAAGACGGAGACGCTTACAAAAATGACTTTCTTGTCGATTAATGGGACTCGATAATCCTTGGTGTAGACTGTGGAGAGAGGGCATGCACCCGTCCGTCCGAACACGCTCACCTACAGCATCAGGCGGCAGGGGTGCTTGTACGTCACAGCAGATAGGATCTTACCCTTTCGTGTATCTGAAGTATCCAACAGCATATGGAAAGTCCCTGAATAGCCTCAACGGCGAGGCAAGGGTTCGCAAGAGCTTGGGTGACATCATGCTGCAAGGGTCGTGAATACGGGAGAGGGAGATGACGGCGCTGCGATATACAACGAACAAACAACGGAAGTTGCCGCATCGAATGAAGGATGCAGCACAACAAAAAGAAGAGGCTCATAGTAAGCGCCGATGAAGCAAGTACCGAAAAAAAGAAAATCCAGAGTTCCTCAACTCAACCAACTGCCGCGTGAAAAAAGGAAATATCAGCCACCTCCTTTGGCTTACAACCAACTGCACTTGCGAAGAGAGCACATCACACACACACACTCAGCATGGAAACGGTTAGCCGACGCGGGCCGCTGCAGGGACGTTTACGCCGCGCCGCACTGGGCTTGCCTTTGACACATGACTTTCTTTTTACTTTAGCCCGTTTGTTCAGCTGTCCCTAGGACTCACTCTTTTTCCTATTGGCGTGGCTAAATAAAGTATGGAGATGAGCAAACGAACAACTTGTAAGCCAGAGGTCGAAAATGGAATTAGATGGACAGGATGAGACCACAAAGACGGCTGTCTGCGTCGGCCGGGTTGAAGTTACGAGTATCCGTAAGAAGCCTCGGTTTGTTGTTTTGGTGTTGAGGTGCAGCGGATCCGCGGCTTGGGGCGATCTTTCACTGTCTGGATGCACTAGGACAGGGCTGATGTGCCTAGCAGGGATGATCAAACGCAATTGAGCATGACAGATTGACGCTTGAACGTCGTTTGCATCGAGATCAACCGCCGAGACAATGCAGCAAACCGCTGGATCAGCATCAGAACCCATCATCGTGATTACACAGAGCTGAGACTCGGGCACAATCCAAAGGGTCACAGGGTTCAGAAGCTAAACAGCGACACTGGAAGGCGACGCTGCAGGATGCCGCAGACACACCGCGCCGCACCCGCCGGGGTTGCTCTGCCGCTCTCGACTCCAGAGGTCCCGGTCAACACGGAGATGATCGTCGTGCAAACGCGCGACGAAGCGCAAGACACCCGCGCCCAAGAGAAAATGAACGACGGGTGGCGACTCCCGGCGCCGAACGCACGGAACGGGTAGGGCAAATGCTCGTGATGGGGATCTCGTGCCCGCGAAACATCCCATCCACGGGGATAGCACGGCCCTTCACAACGCACGACCAACGGGGGACGTTTCGACGAAGATTTCCCGCGATGAGAAGCATGTACCTCCCAACGCAAAAGAATGAGTAGGGGAACATGCAGTTTAACACAGCCATTCCATTCCGGTCCCCCCCGCTCACGCGTTTCTGCAGTGAGTGGGCAGAGTCTATTTAGAATGGGCTGTTGGAGAAATCAGGCCACTTTCTGGCGACCCCAGTAAGAACAGCACCATCACCAAAATAACCTCTCCATACTCGGGTGGGAGAATCATGATGCGCATCATGATGAATGCTCATATTGATGATGGCTTTTCATTATTATTGCTTGTTCCCGTTTGTTTGCCCAGATAGACTAGGATCGGTACGAGAGCCGACGGGAGCTTGCGTTTAGCGGGCTATCATCGACCCATGGTGAGGGAACGCGACGTGATGTTTGAGATAATTCAGTGGTGATGATGTGGTTGCTTAGATAGACCGAGATGGTATTATGGGATTGACACGGAGGTGATTCTTTCAGCTGTGAGACAGATTGATAGGTGCTGTGGAACATCTCGACGAGGTAAAGAGTACGTACGTTGGCAAAATATGGAGTTGAGAACAGACGTCGGCATGGGTTTGGCATGTATGCACGGCATTAGAGGAGTGGAACATGAAATAGCTGTAATTCGCATGTTGTGCGTCAATTGTTTCTGAGCTTGGCTTCTGGATATTCTAGCTTTTTAACAGCTTCACTTGCCACTGATACAGCAATCATCGAGGTCGAATGATATCGACTACCTCGGTAAAAACATCTCGACACAGATCATCAGGTATCATGTCTTTCTGCAAACCTCGGCTTCAAACATGTCAGAGTTTACGACGCCAAATCCACAAATAATTCCCGAATTCCCTCTTTCGTCAGACTCCATTTTCGTGTTTCTCGCCGCGGCGCGGAACCAGCGCCGGGGCAATGAGATGGGAACGTTGGACGAGCTTTTGTATTTGACACGCGGGATGGACGTTGACGAGAGATGCGCTGTAACCCCACCCCAGGGAGGGGGCATGGTCTGGAACGATAGGCGAGGAGCGGTCGCTTCGGTGAGTGCGGATGGATGGAGGTTGTTAACTATGGCTGAGTGAGAGTGATGAGAAGCTCGAGTCAATTAGAGGCTGTTTTTTCGGTGACTGTCGCCGATGTGAGATACTGGGCATTGACTTGGATGGATATGGATGTTTAATGTGGTGGTCCATACTTGCAGGTACTGCATCTCGGGCTTAAAGAATAGAGATGCCCTAGGCTACCGCTGTGAACACAGCTGAAGTCAAACAATCACCTCGGGATCAACGGCAGCGAGTTGAAAGCTAAGCTGTCAAACAAAACCAAGAAGCTTGCACCACGAGTCATGATTGGGCCGCACAACGCTCTGACAGGTTCCAATCTAGCAACACCCTTTTTCTTTTGTACCTCATGGGAGACAAGGATAGCTCTGTCTTAGCTACTAAGCGTGCTAATCCAGGCGTTCTGGACCTTCTGGAAGTTCCGAGGTCGGAAGCGAAAATGTCGGCATTCTTGACAGCGTGTGCAATGCCGATGGTGAAGAGAGGAAAAAAGAAAATAGTATGAGCTTAGGAGAGAGTACTTGGCTATGATTTGAGACATGTCAACACCATTTTTGTGTTGGTGTTTGTTCATGGCCGTCGGAGCAAACGCTAGGTGATTGATTGATGTTGAAACATCATCTTCGCTTGCAGTTGGAGCAGAAGCACAGGGCACAAACTGGCACATTCTCGCTCACATCATATTTCACATTCTCAGCACGTCCAAGAAAACGAGAAGCAAGGGGCATCTGCACATGGAATAGATCCTCGACAAACAATACGTTGTGAATTACATCCGCTAGCCCAAACGGCGAGTCCACGTCGCGTCGATCACAGACGGGAGCTCTTGTCATAAACATGTCTCTCCTGTCCTGTCAGCAGCCGCCTGGTCTCGATGTTCCAGCGCAGCACAAGAGAGCTCCGGGGGATGGGGGATGGGGATGTAAATACCCGTTGACAAGGGAGAACCCAACGTCAAGGGGCATCAGAAATAGGCATCCCAGTTGACTAGACAAAGTTGTCCATGATCTGGACAATAGATTCCCATAACTTGGCCCATGTGTTGAAGCGACCAGGGATCAACTCATCTTTTTTCACGGTACGTACCGCTCGGCACCCCCCGCCCTTTCTGATGGCCGGTCGTATGACGCGGAACACAACATGTCGGGCGCCGTCGCTCTAAGCCATCTGGCAGCGACAATCCTTGACCCCCGTTCCGTGGGTGTGGCTCTTAGTGAGGAAAAGAGAAAAAAGAGGAAAAAGGATTCCTCATTCAAGCACCCCAAGCTATATATCGCTTGCCCCGTCTCGCCATCTCCAAGCATAGAGTCTGCCCATTCTATTCTGTTGGTGACATGCACACATCGAATACATCACTCGAGACCCACCGTCTGATACCACTACCGTAACAAACGTTTTGCGACAATACACAAAAGACACCATACAATAGAGACAGACTTGATCTATTCTACCGTTATACCCATCGCCTCATCATTATACCTCGGGCAATTCAATCCAATTCAGTTGATCCGACTCAATCGATTCGCAACCCTCACACCCTTCCATATCACATCCACACACCCCTAGCATCGCTCCTCAGCCTTTGCTCGAGCAGTACATATCATCAGTCAACCATCGACTCTTTTCCCAACCGAAACAACACAATGGCCGACATATCATTCGACTACTTTGATCATTCTCAGAACAAACAGGTACGCTTCAGTCCATATCCTCGGTCCTTTTACCCTACATACGTTGCCCGTTCGTTTGTCTTGGCCCTGCTCCTCAGCTCGGACAACGTATGTAATTGTCCACACCCCCTGGTCAAGCACAGTCTGGGGCATTGTTTATATGGCACATGTCTTCCCCTCCTCCCCCTCACCTCACCTCATCTCAGCCCACTCTTCCCATTTGAGCATTCCACTGCCATACCATAGCTTCATCAAGCTGTTCCATCTATCAATCTCATCTTTATATCCTACCTACCCTTTCACCACGGATACACCACACCACAAAGCATCTTATTCTTTCATCATTCACACCCTCACACTCTCAAACACACGCGCTCAAGCCTCTTGTTGAATGCGACCTAACATCTCTACAGCACCTTGGTGTTTCTTCTTTCTGCGACCCTTCCGACTTCAGCGGTGACTCAGCTCACTCTCCCAACTCACCTCTCTCTCCCGTTTTTGCCAACCCTTACCAACTCCCCGTCTCAAACGACTGGATAGGCTGGGACGACAAGGCTACGCTATCATCTGAGCTCGACACTCTCCCAAAGCAGGAACCCTTCGACGGTATCAACCTCTCCACCATCCCATCACGGAACAGTATGGAGCTCAGCCCCGCCATCAACCCACACGACCTTTCTGGGACCATCCCTGATGCCGTACCATTCGGCAGAGTTGGCCTGAACGACATTGATACTCAGCCTCTCTTCCAGACTCCCATTCATTCTATCTCTCCTCAACCTCCTCACCTCCAGTCCATGATGCACTCCACCTCCAACCCTTCTCAGATGTCTTCCTCTCTCAGCAGTATGACCTCCAAGGATACTGGTCGATATCCTTCGCGCAAGCGCAAGTCCTCGGGCTCTGGAAGCTCCTCTTCTCGCTCTTCTACCTCTCCTCCTCCTGCGACCCGCCGCCACTGCTCTCCTCCCAAGAAGACGGCGCACAACATGATCGAGAAGCGCTACCGCACCAATCTCAACGACAAGATCGCCGCACTCCGAGACTCCGTCCCTGCCCTTCGCGTTATGGTCCATCGACTCGAGCAACCCTGTGTAGAGGGCCTAGAAGAGGATGCCGATGAGGATCTCGGCGGACTTGCCCCAGCCCACAAGCTCAACAAGGCCACCATCCTCAGCAAAGCCACCGAGTACATCGCCCACCTTGAGAAGAAGAACCAGAGCCTCGCCCGCGAGAACAGCCAGCTCCGGAATCGTGTTGAGAATTTCGAGATGGTTATGATGAGAGATCAGGGACCCCCAGCTGGCGCCTGGGCATAGAGATCTGTTCTAGAATCTTTTAGACTGTTTTTCTGTGTGATATTATTATTGGATCGGCAAATTGGAAACGCATGCTTCGAGCTTGTGTGATGAATTATGATATTCTTGGAGTGTTCGGGCGTTTTTAGAGAATGGGAAAGGCATTGGGTTGATTTCATGGCGTATCAGATGGACACTGGCTTAGCTCTGTGCCATAAGCTTTTTGAACAAAACTGGGAATAGTTCCTTATGGAATAGTGTAAACAATCTCCAATACACATTTAATGTCCTCTACAATACTTGGTTCACTAAGTGTACTTATGATGATGTTCGAACTTTACCTAACAGAGTAAGAAACGGTACAGACGAGCAAGGCGGTCACAACAATGTTTGAGCCTCACTCGCTTCTGCCAAGCCGATCCGATGGGTCTCGGGAAAACAAATGCAGGGACTTTGCATGGCCTTCCAGAAGGAACAAGGATAAGGGTGTGTGTATGTGAGCAACACGTGCATGTCAGGCCAGGTCATCCGGTAGATGGAGGCGAAACAAGGCTGGCGTGTTGTGATCAGACCACCATAGGTCGGTGGTTTCGTAGTCCCACGCGTTGCTGATGGGACATGGTCACCTGCGTGGGTGAAACGGGTGACGGTGGTGTGGAAGTTTGGAAGCGGTGGAGGAGTTGGGGAGAGTAGTTGTTGAGTTTGCATGGCATGGTTAGGATGGATTTGGGTTGGGTTTGGAGGGTGGTTGACGGCATGGAGGCCAGGAGGAGTTGGAAGAGTGAGATTAGTGCAGTATGTAATCAGGTCAAGTAGTCATTTCAGCGTAGATAGAGTCAGAACTAGTTGGCGTACTTCAGAAGTACGCGGAACATTGTTTGTCTCCCAATCAACTTGAAGCCATAGCTTTCAGAGCCACCTCGAACTCCTCCGCAATAGTCTCCTCCCAACGCGAATCATCCTTCAAAGGCTTCCATCCCAATTCACGGCTCTTCTCCCCATTGGTCAAAGAGCTGATATAGAATATCAGTACACGTCTTCAGAGAACAGGGGTAAACCTTACTGAGAGCATATTGCGGGCTCCGTGAGATCCTCATCGCCGCCAAACCATGCGCGACTCGCTTCAGCCAGCGTGACACTCTTAGGCTCGGCAGAAAGCTTGCCAAGCTGATGGCCTATTTTGGCGATACCCTTGGCTATGTCTAACCAGGATTGCCTTCCCGCGTTTGCGAAGTAATAACCATCTTTGCCAGAAGGAATGTCTTCTTTGGCGAGAGCCTTGGTCAGAATGAGGGTGTAGAGAGCGGCAATGTCTTCGATGTGCGTGTGGTTCCAGATGCCGAGACCATTGCCGGCATAAATGGCTTGGCCCCTGGCGATAGCTGATCTTAGGAGAATGGGGATTTGGATGGATGACTTGTTAAATAGACCTGTACCTCGACCGTAGATCAGGGGTGAGCAGATGATGTAGGTAGATACACCGGTCTCAACACCCAATTCAACGACGGTGACGTCGGCTGTTCGCTGGTGATAAGTTTCTATCCCCTCGCGATACTTCTCATACGAGTAGAGATCATCCTTATCAGAGAATACACGAGGCGGATCCTCAATATACGCCCCAGAAACCGGCCTGTCGCCGTAATTAGAAGCTCCCGAGTTGTGGATATAGTGCACCGCCTTGCCGGTCTTAGCCTTACGCAGCGCGAGACCCTGAATCAAAGCCTTCGCGGAGGGTATGTGATACCCGTTTGCAGCATGGATGACAACATCGTGCTCTGAAGCTGTTTGAGTAAGAACATCTGTGTCGTCGAGGCCCGTGAAGAGAATCGGGGTCACGTTCAGCGTGGCGAGGATCTTGGCTTGCTCTTCGCGACGGACCAAGACGGAGATTTGGATGTTTTGGAGGGAGGACTGGGAAGAGGTTAAGATGGTGTTGAGAACGCTGCCGCCCCTGGTTTTGTTAGTTTGAGGTAGTTGTGGGTGAAGTTTGGAACTTACATGTAGCCTGTGGCGCCGGTCAGAAGAATCTTGGGGGTAGTCATTGGGAAGAATTAGGACTTGAAGTGTGCTGGTTCAACAGTGAGATTCAATGGTTGACATCTAAGTGAATCCATATATTAGAGCCAAGGTTACGTCCATACTTTATAGAAACGCTTCAACGTTGTACCACGCTGCGATCAAGGAAGCACATACTCGAAAGGAGTATATGGAGTTACTGAAAGGAGCACCCGGTGCTGACCTGGAGTTGATCCCGGGGTTAAGAGCCGGAGTTAGCATGGTCAATTGATGCAGGCGGATGTTAACTAGGCTGTGCAGCTTCAGCTCTCGGAGATATCAGCTTTGGCGCTGTTTTCAATTGGTCAGATTTTACTGGATTTGAAGATATGTTGAAAGTCTAATTGCTCAAATCCGTGGTGCATACTTTTGAGTGACGTCGAGTAGCCTATCAGCTTGGATTGTGAGACTATGCAAATACTATAATAGATCGGAACCTTTCATGTAATCTCTCACACAGATAAGAGCTTAGTGCAGTATATGATGCTCGTTGTTGTCATGACAGAATCAAGTGTCAAATCGATGTTGCAACTGGCCTATTCGACATATTATTCTGAATTATTGATTTCTATCCCTGAACTGGTGGGGATATATAGAGATTGATGACTCTTGCCGGAGGCTAGCTGGCTGACTGTCGTTATTGTAATTATCATCCCCAATAGCAATTCAAAAAAGCAGGAGTGAACATGAGGCTGCTGGTTTAATTCTAGCTTCCTTACTAAAATGCTGCTCCCTTGGTTGTCCGATCCTTAAGCCATGCCTTTCCTATTCTAAACTGCCCTTTTGCCTTACTGTCTGTGACGTAACTACGAGAGGGCTCGTGTTAATACCCAGAAGACTATGTATCGGGGACTAGGGTTGGATTGACTGACAGGTCTCGGCTTGGTAGATTGACTGACGAACTTGTCGGGCTGATTGAAAGGAGAGGAAGGAGGGGCTAGCAGCTGAGTATGTGAGATGTTATATTCTTCAGCAGCCTACGTGTTCAGTGTGGTTAGAGTTTAGTCATTTGCCGTGCGTACCTATTGATATGATATATTGAGTTTAGACCTGCCCGGAAAGGTTATTATTGTTCATATTACGGAAGATAAATGGAAGACTTGGGCACCTTAAAGGTTAAAGTAAAATAATAATAAAAATAAAAATAAAAAAGACTATTTATCTAAGTCGTCTTACCCTGTCACATACTTACCTACCTCTGTCTCGAGATTTAGCATGTTCGATTTGAGCTTGACTTTGCGCCAAGGCAGATTTATCGCACGCCATCTTTGTCATCAATTCAACGCCAAGCCATTGGGGCGCTGGCTACCTGGGAGAGCGCACGCCTAATTGGCAGCAAGAACACGATGGTGTAAGCACAGCAGCATTTACTACGCAATTTAGCCAAAGGCAGCAATTTGACAGACGCTCAGAAGCAGGCAACAGAGCTGTGGCTTGCCAACCAATCAGATTCGGGCCCTGTATGGCCGGTGACACAGCCACCAATCATTAAGTCCCAGGCATAAAGGCAGCCATTTAACACCACGTCGATGAGACCGATTGAGTCACAGCGTTCACAAATTAGAAAATCTCGGTCTATAAGAGAGAGCTCTCACTTCTGCTTCATTTTGCTATTTTCCGTCCTACTCATCTCACCTCAAGTCTTGTCTCTGACCTTTGCTCACTCGTAAAGCTAGACCCTCCACCCTACGCCACGTCTGAGCTGGGCTTACATCAAGAACGTCTCAAGAATTTCTCTTTTCTTCATAATCTCTGTTCTATCACTAAACTGCTTATCTGACTTGATCAGCCGCTCTTAATTTGTGCCACTCCCACAACACCATCCCTACCCCGCATCATCATCATCATCCATCAACATGTCGTCTCTTTTCGGTAACCCCCGACGAATCAACTGCGGCTGCTACATCTTCGTCAACAACACTCCCCGATACCTCCCACAGGTCCAGGTCAAGGCCCATACCGCTATTCTCGCTACTACCTCTCGCACCAATCTCACACAAACCTTCGTCAACCCCACGAACGCCATAGACGAACTCCGTTATGTATTCCCTCTCTACGACGGCGTTTCCGTCGTTGCCTTCACCTGCACTGTCGGCGCTCGCGTCATCAAAGGCGTAGTCAAGGAACGGCAGAAGGCACAACAAGTATACAACGCGGCCAAAGCTAAAGGACAAGTCGCTGGTCTCCTGAAGCAATCCCTTGAAGCAGCTGACACTTTCACTACAACTATTGGCAATGTCCCTGCTGGCGAAAAGGTCCAGGTCGATATCACCTATCTTGGTGAGCTCAAGCACGATGCTCAAGTCGACGGCCTTCGCTTCACCATCCCCACACAAATTGTTCCCCGATATGGAAACGTCGAGTCTCTTGAATCTACCAACGTGATTCAGAAGGAAGGGATTTCGTTTACCATCGATGTAGAGATGCCTGATGGCTCCTCTATCAAGTCTATTCAGTCACCATCCCACCCACTTTCTGTTGATATCGGCACCACATCTACCACCAAGTCCCAGGATCCCTCCCTCCAGCGAGCTTCTGCCACCCTTCAGCAAGGTACCACCCACTTGGAACAGGATTTCATTGTTCAGGTGGTTGCAACAAAGCTTGGAGAGCCGTCAGCCATCCTCGAGACGCACCCCACCATCCCCAACCAGCGAGCCATTATGACGACGCTCGTCCCCAAGTTCAAGCTGCCAACCGAAAAGCCAGAAATTGTTTTCGTTTGCGATCGAAGTGGGAGTATGTCTGGTCAAATTCCTAACCTCAAGGCTGCCCTTGAAATCTTCCTCAAATCCCTACCTGTCGGTGTCAAGTTCAACATTTGCAGTTTTGGTTCTGGTTTCGACTTTCTCTGGGACCGATCCCAGACCTACAGCCAAGAGACTCTCGACAAAGCTATGCAGCATGTTCAGACCTTCCAGTCCAACTATGGTGGAACCGAGATATATGGCCCCGTTGAAGCCACTTTCCGAAAACGCTACAAGGATATGAACCTGGAAGTTTTTCTACTCACCGACGGCGAGATCTGGGATCAAGAACGTCTCTTCAAGCTTATTACCACTGAGGTAGCTGAAAGTAAGGATACGGCGAGAGTCTTTTCCCTTGGCATTGGAGCTGGTGTTAGTACTTCACTGATTGAGGGCATCGCCAGAGCTGGCAATGGCTTCGCTCAAACAGTTGGCGACAACGAGAAGATGAACAAGATGGTGGTTCGTATGCTCAGGGGAGCTTTGATCCCTCATATTACCGACTACTCTCTTGAGATCAAGTATGAGAAAGCCGAATCCTCTGATGACGACGATTTCGAGCTGGTAGAGAAGATTATCGACGGCCTGAAAATCGACACCACCAAGGCCAGCAGGAGCAAAGAAAGTGAAGCGACAAAGAAGCCTATTTCATTGTTTGACCCCTCTGCTGAGGACGATGCCAACATGGCTGATGAATCCACCACTGACAACAAGTATGATCATCTTCCTGCTATTTCTGTTCCTCGTTACCTGCAAACCCCTGGTCGTATCCCTCCACTTTTCCCTTTCAGCCGCACAACCGTCTATGTGCTCCTCTCCGATGCCACTCCTGCTCAGCAACCCAAGTCTATCCTTCTCAAGGGTGCATCTCGCCATGGCCCTTTAGAGCTTGAGATACCCATCACCACAGCTGCCGAGAAAGACTCTGTTATTCATCGCCTTGCAGCACGCAAGGAAGTCAAGGAACTCGAAGAAGGACGAGGATGGCTTACTCACGCCATGGATTCCAGCGGCAAGCTCCTCAAGGAGAAGCATGACGGCCGCTTCTCAGACATGGTCGAAGGGGAAGCTGTACGCTTGGGTGTCAAATACCAGGTTGGAGGAAAATGGTGCTCATTTGTTGCTGTTGAAGATGATAAGGATGGGCAGGAGGCGGAGCAACCCCAGGAAGCCATCTCTAGCGAGCCTGAGGATGTTGTACAGCCAGCTCGCTCTTTTGCACAAACCGGAATCAGAACGATGATGTCTTATGCCACGAGCCAGGAAGCTGCCGAGCCAGCTAGTCTCCCTTCTTCTAATTGTTTACTTAGTGTCTCTAGAGGCTCAACTGCCCAGTTCGGAAATTCCGGAGGTGCCTACAGACAAGCGGGTTATGCTTCACCTATGTCTACTACTTCTGCACTCTTTGGAAGCTCCGGAGCACCTAACACCTCTAATTTCGGAGCTGCCCCAAGTGGGCCATCTCGCACTAGGGGAGGACTTTTTGGCAGTGCTCCTCCTCCCATGCCAAGCAATCCCGAACCAGCAATCGCCGAGGAAAAGGCAGAAGAAAGTTATGAAGATATTGGCTTTTGCCTCATGGACGACTGTGCGGCTCCTCCTCCCATGCCAAGCAATCCCGAACCAGCAATCGCCGAGGAAGAGGCAGAAGAAAGTGATGGAGACATGGGCTTTTTCCTCATAGACGATTGTGCAGATCCTCCTCCTGCCCCCAAAAAGATCAGCGAGATGAGCCCGTTGCAAGCCCTCACAACTCTACAGACTTTCTCAGGCAGCTGGTCCTGGAGCGCTGATCTTGAGCGTGTGCTTGGTGTTACTGCTGGAACAGTATGCACGCTTGAAATTCCTCCGGCAGGCCGGGATCATGAAGAGAAGGACAGCATTCTTGCCACAGCCTGTGCTGTTATCTTTTTCAAGAAGAAGCTCATGGATGAGAAGGATGCTTGGGAGATGTTGGTGGAGAAGGCTGAGGAATGGTTGAAGGATAGCATCGGGGAGGATGGTTTCAGTGAGCTTGATAGTGCGCTTGAGAAGCTCTTTTAGGTAGTTATGTAGTAGCAATCGCAACATTTTGAAGTTTGCGACTGCGTGCAAGATAATAACGAAAGCGTCAACGCCTTACAACCCCATATACTCGCAAACTCCTAAGCAGAACAGACGACAAGCCATTTAAAACTTCGCTTGGTTCTACTATATCCATGATTTGAGCGATTCCACCTCAAGGGTCCAGTATCCGCCTGAAGGATCGAGGCCCACATCTAAAATGGCTGATGTGAGCCAGGGGCGGCGGAGTGGAACCGTGCATCACTTGAGCTGCAACATCCAAGATAGCTACAATATTAGCTAACGCTAGGGTCTTGGAGAAAGTAAGCCATAACATAAGCTGAGTTGAAACTCTTGCGCTGTAGCTCCATTGGCTGACCATATGATTTGATTGGATTGAACCTTCTAGATGGCTTCTGGAATGTTTAGCGGACTTCGAGGCGGATGTATTGAAACTCCGCATATTCGGCACAAGAGCCGCAATAGACTTTCTCTACGTATATAACTAACCCAGAAGCGTGGAAAGTTCACGCCATTTACTATAAGTAACACACTCACCCATCCAAAGACCATCGCCATCACTCAGCACCAGATCAATCCCTTCCGCCTTGTGCGTCCCATCCTTATCTATTCACCATGAAAGTCCTCTTCCTAGGCGCAACCGGCTCCATTGGAGGCGAAGCCCTCCGACAATGCCTTGCCCATCCAAAGGTCACTTCCGTGGTCGCCTTTGTGCGCCGGCAACTTCCCGCCGATGTACGAAACAACTCCAAAGTCCAGACCGTCATGGTGAAAGATTTTGCTGTTTGGCCGAAGGATGTTCTGCTGCCTCATGCTGACGCTGCTGCTATGATCTGGTAGGCCCGAGAGGCTAAAGCGTGGTTGTGGAATGTGGTGTTAACCAAGATGCAGTGCCATGGGCTCGTACACAGGAAACGTCAATGTCGATATGGAGTACCCCTTCGCATTCCAGGTTGCGTTTGCGCCGCTTCTGAATAAACAACCCAACGAACCTAACTTTCGCTTCATACACCTCAGCGGACTGTTCGTCATTCAAGACCAAGATGCAAAGCTCTGGGTGAACGACTACCCACGCAAACTCAAGGTACGCCCCCAACCCCACTGCCCATCGCCCATCTAACCCTCGCAGGGCCTGTACGAGGTCCGATCGCAACAGTTCGCCAAGGAGCACGCTGCCGTATGGAGCACTTTTATGCTCCGACCGGGCGCTGTGATTACACGAAGAATGAGGATTCCTGGTAAGATTGCTCAGATACTTCTGGGTGACGAGTGGGTGATAGCGAACGAGGAGCTCGGCACGTTTTTCACGTATCTGGCTGTTGACGGGGAGGGTGAGCCGGAAGGTACTTTTCTGATTAAGAACCCAGATATTGCTCAACGGGGGAGGAAGATTCTGAGGGAGAGGAAGTGAGAGATAAAAGTTGGGAACGGTACGTTTTTATGAGATCAGTCAATTCTTTTGTTTAGTTTCAGGTTGAAGAGATATCCCCTTTTGAGTATCAAGTAGTTATCGACACATATGCTGCAAGCATTCTATGGCAATCTTTGGGTCATTGAATTTACAAATAGCCAGGCCTATGCCATTCATTTCGCTTTTGTCACCATGGATAACAAATAAGTTAGGCTATAACACTTTATACGTTTCGAAACTTTAAGTTATTGAGAATTCTGATCAGAGATGATAGTCGTTCGGCCGGGTAACTCTTGTACCCCGTCTCTCCCAAACACTCTCTATCTTCATATCCCTCGCTCCACTACAAACTCGTTAGTCTCCCGGTCTTCTGGACGGATCGATCCACTTACTCATCTCTCATGGTAATAATCGGTTCAGTCTGACCCTTCCCTGGATTTCTAAACACCATGTTCTTTGTCTGTCCAATCATCAGAACCGCACTGTTTCTTAACTGGGGTGTACATACCAATCCAAGAGAAAGATGGATCGCTGGAGGATCAACAGTTATATCCCGGCTTGCCTGTCCGCCCTGAACCATAGAGGCAATATTCTGCGCTACAGCCGCCGCTTGTCCAGCCCCCGGTCGAGCTGCCTTGTGGGCACCGCTGTCGGCAATGTCACCGCATGCATACAGGTTTGGGTAGTTGGGGTCAGCGAATTGTAAGGTTGGTGTGACTTTGATGAAACCGTTGGATGGATTGGTGACGGTGTGCCCGGTCGTGGGCTGTAGATCCTTCAGAAACTGGTTGTTGGGCGTTTGTCCAGTTGCTGGGATGACAAGGTCTGTTTGTATCTTGTGACCGTTCTGCAGTTCGAGTTCAAAACTGGATCCATCTGTTGGGAAACCCTTCGATGGTATGACTGCACGCGTACCAGTGATCACACTACAGAGAATCAGTCCGTGATGTCCGTCTGTTGAGTTAGAGGGGCTGACTTACTCAACACCAAGCTCTTCTAACCGATCACGAATGATGGCATCCATCTTCTCATGATAAAGCTGCATGAGTCGATCCCGCGAATGAACCAGCGTGACCTTCTTCCCAGGGTACACCTCTCCCAGATCAGTCGCCATCTGCACGCCAACAGCTCCACCGCCAACAATGACAATGGACTTTGCATCCTTGATTCCCTGCTGATATGTCTTGAAGTAATCAACAGAAGTTATCTTGTCGTCGTGCTGCATATTACTAGGAGCCTGGAGTCGTGTGCCGGTAGCAACGACTGCGTAGTCGAAGGGGATCTGAGTTGAGCCTTGCCATGGTCGGTCAAGAGTGAGTTGGTTCTTCTGCAGAGAAACCACCCTCGCTCTCACGATGGAGTGGTTGGCGGCGTTGGGCAGGGAGGAGAGGAAGCCAGTGTAGGGAATGAATGCTTTGTGCTCGTGACCTGACACGATAGCGAAGCGTGGCTAAGAAGTTAGAGTATGCGATGTGACGGAGGCTATGTGGCTTACAAAAGCGAAAAGGTGGTGGAAATGGCTGTGTGGTTCTATCAACAGAACCTAGAACAGCATTAGCCGAAAGTCCAAAGATCAATGTAGATAACGTGAGACGCACTCTATGAGTAACCGGTAGAAGCGTAGCCAGCTCTTTCACAGCAGCCTGTAGTCACCTGTCAGCCATCCAACCCGTGCAGTGTTTTAGGAGACCTTACCAGCCCAACGTAGGAGCCACCGATAACAACAACGTTCTTCAAGCCAGCAGTCATTTTGAAAGGAATCACTGAGATAAGATAAAAAGAACAGGCAAGGATGATGAAAATCAAAGGAAGATGTCCGGAGTCTTTTATCTATGGCCATCTTATCAATCTCCGGGGTCCCCGCGTCCGGATATGCACTTTGCCGGACATCCGAATCTATATCCGAAGTCGGCTTTCACTGTCGGCATTTTGTCACTAGAAGAGCGAGCTAAAATGGCCGGGACAGATCATTCGGCTTTTGATCATGGATGGCTAAACTGCTTATGATTGATGCAGAACTTAGGCATGCACGCAAGAACCGCTGTACAGAATTGCAACCTGGTCGATATTTGGGGACTGCAAATCGCGTCTCAATAGCCAACACAATTTTTGGCAAACGACTATCAGCACAGGACATACAATGCTACAAAGCGATTGAAGCGAGACACGCTTGCAGTTCTTGCCTGTCATCTCGGGCCTTTGCTATGGACTATTGCCAGCTCGAGCCGGGCTTCGGACTGCATGTTCTGGGATCCCGAGTTCGGGGCTCCGTCGATCGGCTCGGCTCGGTAAGTCCACAGCCCCGGGATGAGATGACAAGCTAGTCAAGAACCAAGAGCAAGATACGGTAGCGACTCAGAGCCAGACGAGAATTGAGACTTTCGTGCAGGAAGAACGTCTACGAAAAAGATTGTCTGCTTGTGTAGGTCAGGTCAGTCGTTGATCCAGACAGACTCAAAGAAACCGCTTTATGAGCCGCCGGCGTAACTGAAAGTAGGGTTACTGGAATGCTTCCCTAATACATTGATGGGTTTTAGATGAATCTTGCTTGCTACGAATTAACAATCGTACGATAAGACTGCTTCCCTTTATGCCGAGATTATTACCTAGGTTTGTTTTGATAATCGGTATAGTGCCTTCACACATGTCTTTTGCACACTTTTGTCATCTGCTGTAGATCAAATAATCATTAATACTCCTCAGATGTATATGCTATTTCAGCAATCTATCAATGTTAATAGCAAGCTTCCTGTAAGACTCCAAGGACGGCTCCCTGTTCCTGTGGACATGCTGCGAGGTAACCGGCCGGTCATACCGAGTATTCGTCCCAAAAAGGTCTAGCGGCGTCAGCATCATCTCCCCCTTACGGCGAAACATCAAGACCCTGACAATGTCAACGACTCAAGCAAGACTGTCTACTCTGCATCCCAACTCGTATCATATCGCTTTACGAAATGGATTTCTCGGCCGAAATAATTCCCCCGTCGCAGAAAGCCAAGAAGGCATATTCTACCCGGAGCCGAACGGGTTGTCTGACGTGCAGACAGCGGCATCAAAAATGTGACGAGCGGCGGCCGATCTGGTTAGTAAGACCAGCAGCGTCCCCAGATCCTGGCACGCTCATGCAGTGACTCTTTGCCTGTTTCTGCATGCTGACTTTTACAGCGGGAACTGCGTGACGGCTGATAGACAATGTGAATACCCCACCGCTGTCCTCCCACTGCGTGAGAGAAGAAAGAAATGCCTGCCGGGCGAGCAACAACCTTGGAAGCCAGCCAAGGGAGCAGTTATGATCATGTCCCGGGCTGTTGGGCCCTGTCTATCCACTACGAGTCGACCAATTACCATGGCTTTCAAGTCCGATGAGCTCTTCCACTACTGTGTGTTTCGATCCTCGACCACGTCAACCTTCTGACCACGCCCTAGTCTACGAATTAGAAGACCCAAGCGATGTTGTGCCCAAGGAGAAACGGCAAGGCTTGTAAGTTTCAAGAGACGTTGTGAAGCGTCCCACTAACATTCTAGATTGGCCTCCGTCGCGCACAGCGCCGATGCTCTGCGTAATACCATGCTCATCGCCAGCCTACACTACGCCTGGAATGCAGGCCACTTGAGGTCATTCGAACCAACTCTTCTCTTCCACAAGGTCGAGGCCATGCGCCTCATAAATAAGTCTATTTTAGCCTCGGATGCTAAGTACAGCGTGTGCGTGCGACATATCGCTACTTTATGCTTCACAGAGGTAGGACTCACCCTTGTTCTGCCCCTTGTAAGATGAGCTTGGCTAATCTCCATAGTGTGCACTGGGAAACATCGCTGCAGCTGAAACACATATGGACGGTTTGATGAAGTTCGTGGACATTCACAGACCAACAAATATCCCAAGCCAAACCGAGCCTAGTCTAGACGATGAACTAGCTAACCGATACATCATCCTGTATGTTCTCACGCTCACAAGAAAACATCACTAATAGTACCACAGAACTTACACCTTCATCCACGGCTTCAAAAGCAGAGTCAAAGACATTCTTCAATTCGAGGACAACCTCGAGACGCCATCTCCCGCAATGGTGGAAGCACTCATGCACAGCTGGCATAAAAGCGAGATGCATGGTCTCGAGATTAGACTCAAAGCTCTGAAGATGTTTCCATTCTTCTTCACTGAGCTACCGCCAACTACAACACTTGTCGATATTGACGGGCAAGGGGTGGTAGACGACTTGGTCATTATTACAGCCACATCCCGCCTTAGAAGTCAATCGAACGATCCTTTGGACCAGAACGTACTGTGGCTTGAGGGTGCACCTACTAGACTCTTGTTGGTCTACGTGAGCACTCATATTGAATCAATATCTGGTGTCAAAAGGACAAGTTCCTCAAGACGTGCGCGATTGACGTCGTCCTGGTCTGGAATGGCCATCGCAACAGGTCTGTACCTCCACGCGATCCTCCAATTCTGGAACGCTGGAGAACCAATGGCACCGCCTCTCCACCGCCGCATCCTGTACGTTCTTCAGCAAGATCTCGAACGTAGTCGGCGCCACCTCAGTTCTCGTTCTCGTCTTATGTCGGCCCTTTGGTTCTGGAAAGCCTTTATCGGGGCGATGAGCCTAGAGAGACACCTGGCTTTTGATACAGAGGGAGTACTGGACTCTTCGGGGGTTTATTTTAGGGAATTTGTTCGGGGATGGAGTGCTGTGGCTGGGGTTACGCGGTGGGACGAGGCGAGAGGGGCGTTGAGCAAGATTGTCTGGCCTGAGCCGTTTGAGTCAGACAGCATGGCGCAGGATCTGTGGTACAGATGTATTGCATAATAGCGACGTGCGTAATCGATGGTTTCCGGGGTGTATCACATCTATTTGGAGTTGTTACACGTCACGCCACTAAGAGTGGTGGATTTGCCGCTGAATGCAAACGGTCACTGGTGATGGAAACAGATACCTGCAGCTGCCAAGATTAGTGGTATAGTCCGTTGTGTTGGCCAGTCGTGATGTAAGCCGAGTGTACTGGCTGACGAATGCACCCTCAACAGTCATCCACGTACAAGCTCGTTGGCTATTCTGTCGATCCGGATGTGCAAGCGCATATACACGTTCAGCTCCGAAGCCACTTCATGTTGACCAGCTTACCGCTAGCCTCACTTTATAAACCACAGTTACCCAAACCAACGATTGCAGGGCTAACGAGAACGACAAGTCGCTGGGCTTGCCAAGCAATTCATATGATATCCATAACTGCATGTGCTTGAATAAGCTGTGTATGTGATGCAAAAAGAAACCATCAATCATCCTCATCGCTGTGCGTTTTGCGACCGAAGTTGCATGTGATGCAATGCTTTTACCCCCGGGTTGGCTATTCCTGCTTCTTCCACCATCTGATCGAACATCACTCGATCCGCTAATCTCGACTCGAGAGCTGCCTCATGGTTCAGAGAATCTAGAAGAGCATGAGGCTCGGTCCAAGAAGAGCCAAAGTCGACCACACGCCCATCGCGGAAGTTGTCCATTCGGACGTCCATAACGTATATCCCAGCCTTATTCATCGAGACCACCCTACTAAGAACCTTTCTGATATATGCGGAAGAGATACCACTATTTGGGGAAGTTATCTCTTTCACGATAGCCCTAGCTCTTAATCCTCCGATCGTGGATCTCTGATAGCCCAAGTCCATATTACTTAGGCCGAGGTCAATATTGCGATTCTCTAAAGCTTCTTGGTCCTTAGGTTGCAGGAAGAGAAACCCGTAGCAAGGAATAGCCACATCCGCTTTGAGGAGTTTTCCTTTTGTTGCTTCGCGTATCCGGCCGTATGCTCGGCATTCTGCGTAAAAAGGATCGGTGTAATAGGCAGCGGCATCTAAAGGAGTATCTTCACCCAGTAGTGGCCCCCAAAAGTACTCGGTACTCATAGGGTCGAAGAACTTGAACTAGCATACAAGCCTGCTGTGAGTTTTGGAGGTATAATCAGGAAAAGGAGGAAATAGTAAAGGAAATATGTATCGTTACCTACAATCTTGATGGCGTATTCACGGCCGCGGATGGCAGCGCGGAAGACATAGCCTTGACTTGAGGTCACCTCGTCATCCTCGTCATCGAGTCTCTCGAGCCATTGGATACGCGATTCATGGTGTGGAAAGATGTCGAGCTTTGGTCCCTCACATGGCGGAAGCTTTCCAGGAACCGGAAGAGAATTTCTGCTTCTCGGCATGCTGACGAGACAAGAGTGAAATACATGAGGGATTTGTCGCAAACATCGGCAAGGTACCGGTTCCCGCCCTTGAGCATCCTTATAGCTCGCGGTCATAGCATCTGCATACGCTTCGGGCCGCCTTTAGCGACGATCAAGTTTCGGGAGGTCGTTGCGGAGGGGAGGAGGGGTCATGAGACCTCTGAATGGCTAATTGAGGTGCTTGTGCTGCACAGATATCACCAACACCGATATGCAGTCTTCAGCTCTGTGGTGGGGGGATGGGTGAGTGAGATGGCAATGGAGAAGGAAGACACAGCCTGATTTGAGTGTCTGGCCACTTTAAAACAGTTGGACTTGTCCACTGACCAAAATGAACAGACCATGGTCCATGCACTATCTCTTGTTGCATTCCAATCGACCTACGGAAGAGCTCCAGCAGTTGCGCATATCCCTGCTTGTCTCACACCAAAATGGCCCAATCACCCGCTGCTACGTCAATACTCGAGCTACTCACTCACCCAAATCCATCCATTTACCATCGGACCCCCAAAGGCAAGACGAACTCTCGAAGTCTTCTTTGGTACTGGCCCAGACAAATCAAAAAGTGGGAAGAATTCGAGAACGTCAATGTTCTCAAGGATATCTTTGGTGGGATTTTGCTGCAAGAGGCATGTCGGGGCGACCGAACTTTGAGCCCTTACCCGTGCCTACATTCACAAGCCGACTGCGTTGTATCTGACGAGAATGACACCCGAGATATGATCCACAAATGGAACAAATCAATCGTTAGTGCGGCCCTGGATCCTATTCAGGATCTTTTCCATCCAGTTATCTGGAGCAAAGGCGACCCCCCGACGGGCAAGGAGAAGCTTCCACACCCTCCACGACAGCAGGAGAAACTACGCCATCAACCGCCCCGTCAAAACTCTTTGAAAGCGAGACATCCAAGAGCACAATCGTTGTCAAGATTGCAGCCAGATTCAGGCTCTGTTGCATCGAGTTCTCTCTCGGCGAAGGCTAGCAACATGGCCAGTCCAAACCGCCAGGAGAGATTCCCCAAAGAGTACAAGCCCTCTACCAAGTGGAGGAGCGAACGAATCTTCAAAGGCGGTCTCTTGGACGACGCCGGAGGTTTTCTGAAAGGGAAGACATCGGACAACTACGCCTGGCCCATCAGACAAGCCTACACTTACTGCATCCAGCACATGTGTCGCTATGGCTGTATCTTGACATGCGAGGAAGCATTCATATTTCGTATCATGCCCCGAGAGGACAAGTCCAGTGAGTCGTTTCCGTTTATGCACCATTCAACCCATCAGTGCCAGCTGCTTACACGACTAGTCAACGGCTCACAAAACACAACCCTGTTGAGAAATGAGCTGATCAATAACGGCTTAATGGAGTACATCTCTGTTCCTTGGGCGAGTCACAGCGAAGGCCGCAGATGTATCCTCGATGTCTGGACTGTCAACCTGGCTTTGTGGTTTGTGCACGTTCTAGCCGGAAACAACTTTGAGGTAGGGTGGAGTTATGTTGACCTGACAGATGAAACCCTGGTTGTATCTCATCCACCGAAGAATGGTGGCCAGCAAATATTAGCATCTTGTGCTGCAGCGCAGGACAATGGAAGTGAGAGCCAGGAGAAAGACCAGAACGAAAATGAATCCAGTAGTTCAGAAGATTCGGAAGCGGCGATTCCCTCAACTACAAAGCGCAAGCGTGGCTTGGATAACGACAGTGACGACGAGGGCTTTCATCTTTCATTCTCAAAGCGGCAGTACTTATAGCTACAACCGGGGAGCATATTAATCTACCAGCCGTTGAAAGTCAGCCATTCTGCACAAGCGTATCTCTAGAACGAATCATATCCCTCACAATCTGCCATCCAATGCTCTGATTATACAACCCATCATGGTCCCCTTCCATAAGTATACACCATTTCTTAAGAAACCACGGCGCAGCCTCCCAGCTCTTCATATCCCATGGCGGATAACTATCACGAGCATTCGCGCTTCTCCCCTGCTTCGAAGAGTTCAGCCGCCATATTGTCAGACCACCTCGCTCGTAGATATCAACCTTGAGTTCCCAGTTGTTGAACACATGCGGCATTGCAGCGGATAGCATAATGGCTCGCTCGCGGAGAAACGGAAGAGGAATCAGGTCTAGGCTGACGTGATGGGGAATGAGAATCTGCGCCATCGTCGGTCGTAAGTGCACGGGAATTGTGGTGTTGTTGAAGGAGGAGAGAATGCTCGAGCCTGCATGTGTGAGAGCGGTGTGGTCTACTGTAGTGGATAGACTAGGCTGGTAGAAGGGTGAGATATATCCTACGCCGCAGTTGGCGAGGCGATCGAGATCAAAGCCTAGTGAGACTGCGTTGGCGAGACATGAAGCGAAGAGGGCTGTTGGTGAGAACTGGAGCATGTTGAGGTAAATATCTGGGAAATTAGACTCGCTGCTTTCTCCAGCCTCATCTTGTGTTTGATGATAGACTGTATCGATGATGTGATCGGAGCCGGGCCATGATCTTCCAGGTTCTTGCGACAGCTTCCGAGTTAAAACTTGATACTCTGATTCTGAACTGCCATGGCGCTTCAAGAGTGGCCTGAGTCGTTGGCTGTAACCAACTTGTGCTTTTCGTTGCTTTAATCTCTTTCGCTCCTGCTTGCGGCGCTCTCCTATGCACTTTTCAGCTAAGTGAATAGTAGAGTTAATAACAGTTGACCTACGATATGCCTTCTGGGCTAGTCGATTCTGTTCTCTCCGCGCAGTGGTAAGACGACGCTTGGCGGGTGGATGGGTGTCATCACCGCTGCTCGGGCTTACTCGCCTCCGAGGGAGGATAACAGAATCATTGGCTGTAGAATCTCGCATCCTGTCGTATGTGCCTCGTCAATTGAAAGGGAGTTGGCAATGCTCTCTCGAAGCACGTAACGTGGCGTTCGACTTCTGACGGAAGACCTGGGTTAAGTCCGAAGTCCGTTGGGGCGAAACTGGCTTACGCTTTTTTGACCAATCAGCATTCCACCTCCAAGCCCAGACGACGATCCTGAGCCGTCTCCAGTGGCTTACTAGTTTCCGCTCCATTCAGCGATTGAGGTTATCGCGAAGGCCAAGTTAAGCATTACTAACCACAGAAGCAGAGTGGCAGAGCAGAGGTTATGTCTGATATGTAGTCTACTATAAGTATAGCTTTTGAGTACACCCAGGATCTCATCTTCATCATTCCAATTCAATCACTTTCACACAACCAATCACATTGCACCATCTCTACAACTTACACTTCCATCATGTCTACCAAAACAATCGCAGTCGTTGGCGCCACCGGCATCCAAGGTGGTTCCGTCGCCAGAGCCTTCCTCAGCCTCCCAGGCTGGCACGTTCGAGCCCTGACCCGTCGCCCAACCTCCCCCAAGGCCCTAGCTCTGCAAAAGCTCGGAGCTGAAATTGTAGAAGCCGACATGGAAGACGCCGAGTCCCTGGTGAAAGCCTTCGAGGGCTGCCACGCAATTTTCGTCAACACCGATTTCTGGGCACCTTACACAAGGGCTCTAGCTGATGGAAAAGACCAAGCCACTAGCCAGCAGACTGGCTATGACACCGAGGAACTGCACGTCAAGAACGCGGCTTATGCTGCCTCAAAGACACCGACTCTGGAAAAGTACATCTACTCCGCCCTCGGTCCCATGAAGGAGGTCTCCAAGGGCAAGTACGCGCACTGCCATCACTGGGAAACCAAGGCTGCGGCTGTCAAGTACATTGAGAACGAGATGCCTGAACTTGCCAAGAAGACTTCCTTCATCTACATGGGTGCTTATGCTACCAACCCGTTCCTGTACCCCAAGAAGGACGCCGAGACTGGGGAGTATATTTTGGCAGTTCCTGCATCTAAGGATCTCAAGTTACCCATCATCGACACCGAGGGATCAGCGGGGTCTTTCGTTCGAGCACTGGTCGAGGATGAGCCCGTTGGTACAAAGCTGTTAGCCTACGACAGCGAACTCGCCATGCCTGAAGTCATCGACATCTGGAGTAAAGTCACCGGCAAAACGGCTCGTTTCCAGCAAATGACCGAAGAGGAGATGCATCAGAAGACGGGGCTACCCTATGAGGTTCTCGACGGACCGGCTTATCTGGATGAGCATGGATACACTGAAGGAATCGAAGGTGTTATCACACCTGAGCAATTGAAGAAGCCAGTTAAGACGGATAGCTTTGAGGAGTATCTGAGGAAGCAAGATGTTGAGAGTCTACTGTCGTTTACATACAAGATGCCTGACCCTCCAGGTAAGTGAGTATGGCGGAGGCGATCTTGACTTAAATAGAATTGCTATCACATGGAATTTGATGCTGAGAATTATTGACCGCTGGTGTCTGTAAATTTTGTGAATAAAGTGCTTGGGTGTAAACTATGATGATTTTTTACCAAACAGGGATAGGAAGAAATATTCTATCCCCTGTTTTTCTCTAACCCTGAGGGATACCTTGTTATTGTGGTTGTAACATAGACTCGCGAACGGGTTAGAGCCTGAATGGAATAGAGTTAGAATAGTCTACATTAAGAATAAGGCTAAAGCAAGCTTAAATCGCACACACAGCTACTACTAGGTGGATAAAAAGCAATGGCGAACTGTCGTCGTACTTGATTGATTAGCATGCGCTTATTTCTGAGAGCCAACCCACGATAAAGTGCTGACGAGCCGTTGGAATTACCCCAAGCAGCCCAACAATTTCCGTGCCAAATTTAGATCCCAAATCTGCATGGCCGAGCCACATCCGCCCGGTCCGGCACCGGTTCTCAGAAAAATCACGCAGGAACCAGTCAAAAAGCTCAATTGAAGGTTTGATCGTTCATGGAGCAAAGAACGACCCGGGGACCCCTGCTTGGGCCAAGACCAGTCTGTTTGGCGGAGAATCTGTGGCCCGCCGGGATAATCCACTGCGATGTAACGCAAGACGGCGATTGTGCTGGCTTGGACGCTGCAAGAATTAAGCTTACTGGCTAGATCGTCCTTGTCGTCTTATCGTGGACGGAGAGTCTTCCTCTGGACATGTACGGACAGTACGGAGTAGTAAAATAAGCATGACCAACAGAATCAAGTGGATCACCTAACCTCACGCCATGCACCATGCACCATGCGACGTGCACTATAGTCTATGCCCATTCTCATAAGTAGTCCAAGATGCGCCCCTCAATCTCAAGAGGTTTGTAGTATCGGTCTCGCATCGACAACTTCTTCCCCTCTCTTCGTCTTTCCCCTCCACCATGAAGTTCCAGTCTCTGTGCCTTGGTCTGGCTTCGGCCAACATGGCCCTCGCCAACAACCTCCTGGCCAACCTGGCTGACTCGTGGATCCGCAACAACGAGGAGACCCAGAGGCCCTACTGGTACGGACGCGCCGTTGTCTACGAGGGTTACGAGGCCACCATCGAGTTGACCAAGAACAAGACCCTCGTCAACTGGTACCGCGAGCAGATGGACGACGTTGTTGCCCCCAACGGCACCATCCTCGACTACGACCTGTCCAAGTACTCCCTCGACAACTACCGCATTGGCATGAACCTGCTCTGGTGGTACAAGCGCACTGGCGAGGAGAAGTACAAGCAGGCCGCCGACTTCATCCGCGACAGGATCAACCAGCACCCCAGGACCCCTACCGGTGGCTTCTGGCACCGATCCCCCACCTACCCTGACCAGATGTGGCTCGATGGTATCTTCATGACCGATTCCTTCTACGCTGCCTGGACTGCTGAGTTCGACGCCAAGAACACCACCGCCTGGGACGATATTGTTCTCCAGTGGGACAAGATCCAGGAGGTCACCATCAACAAGGAGACGGGTCTGCCTGTGCACGGCTTCGACGAGAGCAAGACTGCAGTGTGGGCCGACCCCAAGACTGGCGCTTCTCCCCTCGTCTGGAGCCGAGCCGTCGGCTGGTACTTCTGGTCCCTGATTGAGGTCCTCGATGTCTTCCCCAAGTCCCACCCCGGCTACAGCCGTCTCCGCACCTACTACAAGGATCTCGCCTCCGCTCTTCTCCGCGCCCAGGGCCACGAGAGCCACCTCTGGGAGCTCGTCATGAACAAGGAGTACGCCGGCGTTGAGGGCAACTACGTCGAGAGTTCAGCGTCCGCCATGTTCACCTACGGCTGGTTGGCTGGTCTCCGTCGCGGACTCCTCGACGAGGAGACCTACACCAAGCCTGCTAAGCAAGCCTACAAGGCTCTGTACTCCGACTTTGTTACCAAGAACAAGAACGGAACTCTCACGTGGGAGGGCACCGTCGAGGTTGGATCTCTGAACAGTGATGCATCCTTCGAGGTAAGTTGACTCTGCGTAAACCCATTGATATGCTTTTGCTGACTCTTTCTGCAGTACTACACTGGTGTTCCCGTTGTTCCTAATGACACCCGTGGCGTTGGACCTTACATGATGGCTGTGTACGAGTGGGAGGTTCGTAACAAATAAGCATGTTCATGAGTAAAGGGGTTTATGCATACCATTAGACTTGTGACTAGACTTAGAGTTGATGTTTGGGTCGGGACTGACTTGACCTTGATATTAATTAATTACCGGTATTTGTGCTACCAGCGAGAGCACATGATTGGCTCAGTTTGATTTTTTGTTTTCGTCCACTCCATTCCAGTTAAAACCACCAATTGGCTCGATCAACGCTGCCGCATTAGACGCAAGTATTGTGAGTACCGCGCCGGCTCAAAAGACGCTCCTGACGTCAATTAGCAGCAGCTCATGTCATTAGTCCGGTCTGGACAGCTCTCCCAAATGGCACACAAGACAGCAGCCTACATTAGCAGCGAGGCCAATAGATGGCTTTTTATCCTGATGTTCTTTTCTATTAATGCTTGAACCATCATTGACTGAAAACAATCACGTCTTTTTCGGCCATTTCACATTCCAAAGACGACTGAGTTACGTCATGGCGACCCGCTTCCGTCCCTACGTCATGCCTGTCATCTTTCAACCTCTGCATATCTGAGCTTCTGAGCTTCTGAGCTTCTGAGCTTCTGGTAGCTACACATCAAAACAATCACATCCTTGCTACTTTCCATCGCATACCCACCTCAAATAATTAGTCAACATGGCCGAAGTCGCAGCAGGAGTCATCGCCGTAGAGCAGATTGTTTCAACCGGCCTTGAGGTCGGCGCCGCTGCCACTGTTGCTCGTCCTACACAACCACTCACAGCAGTCTTGAGCCAGATTGCCTCAACTCCCAAGGACGACACTTCGTATGGCCCCCTTGCCTCTCAGCTGAGCTCTTTGAGCAGCACTGACCAACTTCTTAGACTCTCCCTAGCGCGCTCTCATCACACAGTTACAGTCATTGACAACAAAGCCTATATCTTCGGCGGCAAGAAAGATGATGGTAAACTCTGCAACAACGACATCCACGCAGTCACCATCGGCGGTCAGCAGGGTGAAGGCGAATACGCATGCTACCCAGCCGTCGGCGATGATGGTCACGTCCCACCTCCGCGGGTGAACCACGCAGCCTGTTTCCGTCGCGACACTCTCGTCATCTTTGGCGGTCAGGACAGCGAGGGGCAAGCAGCCGACGATGAGTTTACGCTGTGGGAATGGGAGCCCAAGGCTGCTAGGTGGTCGGCGATAACTGCAGCTGGGAAGGCACCTCAGTCTCGACATGGCCATCAGATATTCTACGACGTGAAGAATGATAGTCTTGTTCTTCACGGCGGTTATGAGAATGATCAGCGTACCACGGGGACATGGCTGTTTGATTTTACGACGCGCCTGTGGCATGAACTCCCAGATGCACCTGCTGCGCCTTTAGCTGCGCAGTTTGTCGAGGGTACCTTGTACTCCATTAGCGCCGAGTCAGATGTCCACGGCTCAGTTCACTACATCAAGACTGGCACGATCCAAGATGAGTCTCTCGAGAAACTTCCCGAGTGGACTACCGTCGACTTCCCCTCCAACCCCCTCGTACCGGGTCCTCGACCACGTGTAGGAAGCGCTTTAATCCCTGTCACGACCGGCCTCGGCCGACGATACCTACTATACCTCCTCGGCAGCCGCCAAGACGCCGAGATCGCGTCCGCCGATAAGACTTACACCGAAGACCACCCATTCTACTCAGACATGTGGACGCTTCAGCTACCCTCCGACAACTACAGCGCCACGCGCGTCAAGGACGCCATTCGCGATACCATTCCGGGCATCGAGTCTGGCGCTTTTAGCTGGCATGAGCTTGAGATTGCGCCTGCAGAGATGACGCAGGAGGCTGGAAAGGTTCACCCTGGGCCGCGGGGGTTCTTTGGCGCTGATACATGTCTTGGTGGCAAGGGAGTTGTGATGTGGGGCGGTGTTAACGCGAAGGGGGAGACGGAGGCGGATGGTTGGCTTTTGAAGATATCTTGAGGAGTTGAGTGTTTATGAAAGGAGGAGATATCGAGATGGTGGATCAGTGTATGATTAAGCACAAGGGAAAATACCAGCAATACGGAGCAAGTTGCGAACAGGTAGCATAAAGACTGTGATTGAATGTCTTTCAAAAATCAAACCTGTCCGATCTTTGCTGAAATGCCACTACAGATGACTGTATTATGCTGTCAGTTCTGCTCATCAATACCTCACCCATCAATGACGTAAAAGCCTTAGTCAGCATAAATTTCACCTTCGAGCCACTCATGGTGGCAAGATTCTGTTCCTCACCTCCAACTCTCTAAGCTCCAACCAACCCAAGAACTATCACTACCATGAAGCGCGCACTCACCCCATCAAGTCTCCGGGCAAACCCCTGCAGAAGGGCATTCCACACAACCCCACGTGCAGCAGCCGCACCAAAACCACAATCATCCACTGAAACCAAGCAAGAACCCAGCAAAGATTCATCAACAAGGAAAGCCAAGAAGACCAGTGCGGAGCTGGACCGGGAGCTACGGGAAAAACTGGAGGGCATGTCGGGGGAGGGTGGGGGCGCGGGAGTCGAGTATGAGAACGGGAGGGCCGAGTGGC
>JAALXI010000225.1:0-40925 GCA_012977755.1 Fusarium nurragi | reverse complement strand
GAGCTTGTCAGCTCCCAGTGTTATGAGGAGGGTTAGAAAGGGTCTGCCAGTTTCTTCAGAGCGTGGCCTCGCTTATAACCTGCATATGAACTATACGGATGGACTATGTTTGTTCTGGTTAAAATCTTACGGTTAATCCGGGAGAGAGATAATGGAAAGTGATATTTATTTTATTGTAAGCCTACCGAAGGACTGGCCGTCTGTGATTGCTTCACCTTATACGTGGCTGTCTGTCACAAATAAGTGTGTGTCCTCTCTGCATCTTAACCTACCTTCCAAAGACCGGCTTAGGCTCTCCAACACCATTGACCGATCCCTTAAGTGCTGAATCTTCCTTTTGGCTGGCTTGGCCTTATTAGAAGCAGCGTATCGGGTCCAATACTTCAAGTAAGCAAAGACAAACAAGAGCATCAACTCTTTGTACAGACTCCATTCCTTAGACGGAGTTTCACAGCAACAGCTTCTATTTCCCCAGCACAGTAGGGGTGGTAACTACACAGTGAAAACTGACATAATAGCAGCAAGTCGCAAGTGTAACGTGACGCTCTTCTCTTTCGCGGATATATTCTACGTTCCAGGAACGCTGATAAAGGTAGAAGGAGGGCACAGTTGATTATTGCTTGACAGGCTTCTCTTTGGCTCTTTGTATAATTAACTCGGGGTTTAGACCTAGCTCAACGTCTGATGACAATCCTGCCACCAAGGAGCCCCCTACCAAGAACAAAACCGGCCATACACGTACTCATGATAAGCTCACTGAGAAATCACTGGCGGGTGGATCAGTCTTTATCTATTTGCAGGTCGAAAACACATACCATTCCTTTCCATCGCTGGCATGGTCTCATTTAGCTATGGTGAAATATTGGAATGTGAGGTTCAAGCCCATGGTACCACACGACGTAGTAGAAGGTGATTTAGGTAAGAGAGGACCCACCGTCTGTCCTGGCACGGCTGATTCTTATTTGGGGCGAGGAAGACGCACATTACTCGTCATACTCCTGTCTGATGCCGTCCGTGCTGTTTCGGGAAGTAGACGCGCAAGATCTTTCACGACCGGTTGTTTCTCATCGGCGCAGTGGCGAATGAGCCTCCCAATGCTAAACAGAGGCCCCCAACCATCCACCGACGACTTCCATGGCATTAGTATCTTATAGGCGGCAGTGGTGCTATGCCCCTTCGGATAGTCCTAGTGTCGGTAATACGGTTGGCTAACTGACGAACGGCCTAGACGTAAAGACGGGCCCTGCGGCTTGTCTAGCACTGATGAGTAAAATGCTGTCTTTGAGAGGAACCTATGATACACTGATGTATCCTTTCGCTGTCGAACTTGGCTATTCGGATTTGCTGACGTTGGTTATAGCCGCAGTTCTCGAACTGCCTATGCTAGAGTTGGTTATTAGATATTAAATAGACGCAGCTCATAGAACAGAGACTAAGTATGGCGGCAGGAAGCTGAATTATAAGAACTCCTCAGATACACTTGATCTCTCGTCACTAAGATCAGAAGCCCAGGCTATCCAGGTCGGCGGTGGATCGAGGAAGCTGCCTTCAGTGATGACAGACCATCAGGCCAGAGGCGGCTTGACCATCAAGGAAAAGGCTTCAGCTGGCATCTTGCCACGGAACAGCGACTGGGGCTTACAAGGTTTGATGGTCTTTGACATCGACGGATGTAGATATCGGGAGTACTGCATTGATGTCATGGACAGGTATCGGATCGTGAGTCTGAGATAAAGTGCGTTCTGTAATGGAATAGTCAGAATATAGTCTTGCGGGGTTACGAAGGAGTGAGCTACCTGACCTTTCACCTTTTGGAAAGGTAGGAGCATTGTAGCTGTAAAACGGCGTTTACTCTCATTGCGGTTCGGTGAGAGTTATGCCATCGTGTTTCCGATCACGGAGAGTTCCAAAGAGGCATGCGGAAAGGCGAAAACAATGTGGCCTGAGTCGGTCTTGGTTTAAACCTGCACCTACCTTGGCGGTTTGTACTACACTCGGGAGATGAAATGAGGTTACCACGGTGATGACGCCGTCTCTTCGTGGTCATTATATGCCCTATCGCCTGCAATATGTCGCCCAATGGGAAGTAGATAAGCGAAGAATCGTTTATCCGTATGAAATACTATTACGCTATGTCATTCCGATCTGTGAGTTTGAGTTTAAATATCATCAGCTCCGAGGTCCATATGGTCCCTCCAAACGATACAGAACTTGGCAGTACGGTTCACCCCTAGGATCTACGACATATCTCGAATCAATCCCGACTCCTTCCTACGACTACATTAAATCTCGAATGCCGCCATTCGACGGTCCAAAGATTCATAATCGATGTTCCCAGGATTGACTTCTCGGACGCTGAGTAGTTCCATGCCTTGCCTTGACCTGAGCTTCGACTCTTTTTTGGATAGGCAATACTGCGGTATGGCGAGGAAAGGTGACGAATCAAGAGCAGGGTCGGGATCAAGACTCGCAATACTCGTGACCATTCGATCCAGGTTATTGGCTCCTGTATAGGGAGACCAATCATTTACAGGAGGAAAGCAAGCCATTCCCACGTCCTCTGGTGTTGGGGAACGCCTGAAAGATGCGAACTGAGGCAAGTATGCGGCAGAGGATAAAGACGAATGCTTGTGCCAAGATACTGACCTGCACACTTCAGAATGTTCACTAGCTCCAGGGTTTCCTCTCCAAGCAGCCGAGTATCACTTCCGCTACTAGAGCAAGTCCAACGCCTCACATATAAGTAATTTACAAGCAGCCCGCAAGCGTCACTGCCAACTGCTTTATCCCAATCTAACTAACTCGCAGCCGCAAACCCTTAACACGATAATAACCCACACCCGAATCCAGCGTATCTACTGTCGATCGATGATGCTGCCTCCATTTGGCAACAACAAACGATGGCAACTGGGCTGATGTCCTACCGTTGCCTACTAGGCCAGTCGTATCGAGCTCTCGTCCAAGAATACCAGCGGAGGATATTGTGATGATTGATGTACTCTTTCTTTCCTGCCAAAAGCCAAGTCAACGATATCCAGAGCAGGACCATCACTAGCCGCTATCGCAGCATATCCTCGCATCAGTACCTTCCCCGATCACGCCATCTCATTCACCATTGCTATCTATACCGGCGCCATCATCAGCTCGTCGAAGGAACTGTTACAAGTCGCCAAAATAGAGGATATCTTGAACGTCTCGATAGCCCGGTTGACGAAGACTTGATCCATCGCCCATAACGGTATTCATTCATCTTGTGGCGTCGCCCTACCCGGTGATCCTCGTCTCGTTACCGACTCAAATGTCCTTTCAGAGGTTACGAGGAGCTCACGTAGTCTGGAGGCGTAGTCTTGACTACCTCATGGACCCAACCGCTTGGTGCTCCGACAGCGCCTGTCCATGTTGCGGATAGATGGTTAGATGTATAAGCATGTTTCGGCCTCACTGGGCAGTTTATCCTGCCTGACCGATATCCGTACAACGACCGCATATCCGGTCATTCCCGCGTCTCGTCTTTCACTCCCACAATAAGGTAAAGCCATTGACACACGGAGATTTGACTACCTCGCTCATATCATAGCATAAATAGCCGCCTCGGGCGTTAGTTCAACGCTGACCAGAAACGAGCTTTTATCATCAAGCAGCGACTTTGAGATGGGTCCACCTGGTTATCAAGCTGGCAAGCTATTATCCAGGTGTGAAGACCTGAGCCTCTATTAAAAACCCACGACTGAAATATGTATAATAGGTACCTGGAAGCCGCCGATAGCTTTGGAGGTATGCAGCCCCATGGGACCCGGCCCCTTCGATCTACCCCGATAAGATTGTATATACTACTTTTACGCGCTTGCTGACTAGAGCATACTAGACTACTGTATCCCTGGTATTGCTATGTACTGCAACAGAGGATCTGGAGGGCCAAGATTGTTACCCTTCAAATGCGGACGACTTCCTTCTCGGCCGATTCGATGCGCGCTTTAGCTTATTGCTCCATCCGTTAATCACCAAGTGATATCTGAAACGTCAGTGACATAGATCAAGCTGAGCAGCCGGATATAGAGTGACATGTAGTTGCCTATTGCTAAGACCACGATATAGCCTAACTGGTTTCGCCTGGCGTAAGCTCTTCGATTTACAATGGAAGCCTGTCTGGTTAGAGATATCCGCTAGAGACGTTTGCCAAGATACGTTTGCTGGGAGTTCAACCGAGCCCAGAAGCTACCACCGTCGATCATTATGTGCTATCCTCAGGCTGTCGGCATCCGCCCACCAATGCTGGTCGTCGCCTTCTAACTCCACATCCCACGATACCTCGCAAATCCGATACCGTTGGATATCCACACAGTGGCAGTCAATTCACCAGGGCTTAGACTCGGTTTCTTTGCCTAGTTGAGAGGATATCATGGAGGGGATTGATAGAGAAAGCAAACCACATGCATCGACGTCGCTACCGCTGACCTCGGGATGGCACTCACTGACGTCGACGCTGGCGCAGCAATCATCAAGAGAAGCTCCGCTATGTTAACCGCTGCTCGGGCCAGGTGGAATAGCCTGTCCGTTCGCCCTTGTAGATAGAAAACGCAAGACCGATGCTGGAGGAGACCGGCGTGACACTACCTGTACAAACACACTCTCCATCAAGACTCCCCCCGTCAAGCACAGCTACAGCAATCCTCTCGACGACCCAGACGATGAAGGCGAGTTATAGCGGTCTCAACACCCAGCCCACCCTTCTTGCTTCATTAATCTCACCCTCCGCCCATAAGACCTGGTCCAGGACCGTCATAGCCACACTTAGTCGATCGATGAAGTATTGTCTTTGCCAGGAGCCTATGACACCCCCCGAGGGCAAGCCCACCGGGCGAGGCTAAGCGCATCTACAAGAGGACTTCAGGGGACAAAGCTATTTATTTGAATCTAGTTGTTTTTACCGCGGGATATGGTGGGGATGCTGTTGACGCAGTCGAGCTCTATCCCATTCCTCAAATGCTGGCGGGGTCTACAGAGAAGCTCTGTGGCAACTCTAGGTCCATCTGTTTCCAGGATTCTCGTTTCACCTCAGCTCTCATTCATGGCATCGCAGAACCTTTTCAACTCAATTATGGAGCTGATAGCAAGGTTGTGTGTGTATCTGTTGGTCACCCCCGGGCGGAGTTGGTGTAAGAGGCCTGATGATCTCACGATCATCGCCGTACAGATCTTCCCCATCGAATGAATCTTGAAACCAGAAGTCGCGAATGCGGCGGCGGGAGCAACAATAGCACCGGTGCCATATACAAAAGTGACGACAGTGGCGCTAGACTTTATGTTAATGGTTGGGGTTTTCGTCCTCGTCCCGACACACCAGCGGTGTATTTTGCGCTTCCCCACCTGCGAAGAGCCACGCCGAGATGGCAGAAGCCTGGCCAGCAGCGGCCTGAAATATTTTGGCGGTAGAAGGCCTTCTGGAGATCTCGCTGCTGATTGGGCCGGGTGATTAGTAGGTTGAAAAGGGCATCCAGCTGAGATTGGCGACGTCGGTGGTGGCGCGGGTTATGTTTTAATGATAGAATGCTTGGGATACCTACAAGTTGAAGTACGGTCAACTAAAGATTGGGACTTCCTAAATTTTGATGGGATATCTTTTAACTAGGTCGGCCAAATAAAACTTCCCGTTCATGTCCTGCGGCGGCCGAGGCAATCTGCGAGGTTGTCGGCGAGGTTCGTGGGACTTAAATAGAGGATCTGCCGACCTTGCCTATACAACCCGTTTCAAAGCGATCACCAAGGAAAGTGCTCAACTAATACTATTCATCCACGTATCGAAACTTAAAACTAACCCTCGACGCCACATACACTCTTAACATAATGTCAGTATGCGTCTAGCTCGGACGCAACAAGATGAATCAACTTGACATTCAGTTTTTCCAATATCAGTGGAAGATAGTGGAGTATAGGCAATAAAACGTTAGGTTACTAGCATTCGTCAAGACATAATAAAACTTACCGGATAACATAAGTTTCATGGCTAGCCAGCGCGGTCAGTTAAGATCTAGAGCTAATCATAGAAAGAGAGCTGAATAGACTTTAGAGTCGCGGACCATATAAGCCCGGTCGAGGATTAAGTCTTTCATATTTCTAGGAGAAACGTTCGCCGGCTTCTACATGTTGAAAAGGCGGCATGTGACTCTTATGGCGAGTTGATTTCGGCAGTCGTTGACATTATACCCTCATTCCCCGGAAACTCTTCCGTTACGACGGAGGTAGACGACAGAACTTTTATGTCTTGGCCAGTAAGCCCTTGTATACTGGCTGATCATAAGATAACCAATAACGATATTTTTGCCGCCCTTGACTACTCCACGAAAGGGATTGTCGTGTATGTGGACCCTTAACCTGGATGGTAATGTTCCCCGTCACTGGAAGGGAGCAGTTTGACCACGATTGAAAGGAGGATGACGACCTTGGCCAAGAGTTGATACGTCGACGTGTGATGTAATCGCACCTACTTGAATTCATTGTCGGATGGGCGAGATGAGTAAATGGTCGTCAGCGCAGCAACTGGGGTGACAAGCTTAACATCATTTACTATCGCTACTCGCCAATCACGTCGTATCATCCGTTCCCAGTATGGCAATAAGTACCTACAGGAACGCGCAGGGGTGACAGTGGTAACGATTTCAACGAGAATCCCTGTTGAAGCTGCAGATCCGGCAACAAGGGAGCCATCGATTGTCGAATTGGCATTGAACGGTGACGAACTTTTGACGTGACTCTTGGTCTTAAATTTCGTGTGCTTCTGTGTCGGCTGGATGTACTTTCGGTCCCGATATGGTGGTTTGCGGGGTTGAGAGGAGGCACCTCGAGATACCAGGGTGTTCATGGACTCTGGCGTGGCTCAAAAGCCAGCGAATGCATCTGGCCAGGCCACTTTGTGAAATACACAGCAGACATGTCCTTCAGAACCTGAGCCGTTGAATGTCCCAGCATGATTACAGGGATATGGAAAGATTGTTCTGTTTAGAGGCTATCAGCGAAAGCTTCAGGCCTGCAAAACACATCGGTGAGTGCAACTGTGATCGGCTCTGATAACAATATATATCTATTAGTCTAGTGTCAATTAACTGTGTACTCCGGCCGGAGCAAATCGTAAGTCATCTCGAGGAGCAACTTCTATGGTTATCATTTGAGATTTCAGTGATAGTTCTGTTCTATCCATATGACTCGCTTCTTTTGAGTGTCCAGGAAATAATATCGCTTGGAGAAGGACTTGGTCGTTTATTGGGATCTCGATTATATGGTATAATAATTGCTAAGTGGATTGCCTCTCTCATTCCCGGCCCTTTACCTGAACCTTGAATGATAAGACTGGGTAGGAGGCCTTTATAGAACGTAGAGTATTATTGACGTATTGACCTCTGTGTCGAATCGAGACGCAACGTTAAGAGTCGTCTCGACTTCCCCGCTCACCTTGCCGTCGCTTATGCCCACCCTGTTGTTCCCACCAATGTCATACTAATCACTACCACGGGGCCGAAGTATGAGGACTACTATTAGACGAGCCTTCTGGAAGCTTGCGTTGTGTTTATATTGAATTAACCCATATTGTAGCTTGCCTTTTGAACATACCCGCAAATGTGTTTACTGGGCGGTAGATGAACGAGTACCTCACCGTGGCACCTTGCCTTAAGTAGAAACCTGGGCTTTTTAAGTCGTGCCGATGGTGCCCTCACAAGAAGTAGCTTACGCGTCGGAGGCTTAATAGAGACCGGGCTTTGCATTCTATATTTACAAACTGAGATTCTCCAGCACCCACTCGAAGGGCAGGTAATCTTCATTGCCGAAAGAAGCTCCCTCCAGGATCACCAACACACAATTTGGCGGGATGGAAAAGACCTCGCAGAGTTATAACAAAAGGCGACGCCAATAGAGATGAACTGGTCATCTTCTGATCTTTGAGAAGGGCCAAGAAGTAAGTCTGGGACGTTGGGCCGTGAAAAACATGGAACAGCAATGTAAGCGCCGATGTAACGGTTGGAGTCCTCTGCCCAACAGACAAACGCCCTTGTCGACATAGGCCCCATTCGACGACTGTCGGTGTCGCTTGTTCTGCCCAAGACCTCGTCGATAGGCATTTCTACTGAACCATGTTGAGCGTCTTGGGTGACTTTGATCAGATCAAGCCAAGCTTTCATACTTTGTTGTCTGCCGGGAAAAGAGTCGCCTCGAGATGTAAACGCGGATTGGTGATCAAGTAACCTACTAGCTATCAGCTATCGAGACGAATTGCTTCCCCTAAGGTCTTGGCAGATCCATATTCTGTTGCAGAGTCTGCAGTACGGTCTGTGGAGTCTGACCATTCTGCCTGTCGGTGTCGCATCGACCCTCATATTCTCCTCTAGTCAACGCCAGCGAGCAAGGTAGCGGTCACCTTGTGATGCTGCCCACCTGTATTGAACCGTGTGTTGACGGCTCAGGGGACGTGCGTTATCAGTGTGATGTACGTTAGATCCATTCGGGCTTTCATCGGAACCCTACAGCACGGTTCGTGGGAGTATATATCATTGTGGCTTTCTAGTAGCAACCTTGCCTGTTTCCCGAGCATGGGACGTTACTGTTCGCTTCTCTTCTTAGTGTATTATAACACTGTATAATTGCGTTCTTGGTTCCTGTTTAGTCTTTGCCCCTGGACGGACTTCTCGGGTTCTTGTTCTATAACGCTGACGGGTTGGATATTCAACTTATCTGTCATTCCATGGCTGTTCGGTTCATTACTGGCCACACGATCTTGCGTGGAATCTGTGACAGAAGATGCAGTAGTGTGATTATAATGTTCAGAAACGCGGTATTGACGATCTCGGTACCAATGGTCTTCGGTCACATCCTCGAGTTAACTGACGATCCTCGCATTATTGATGGTATCTGATTCTTCGCTCGCGAGTTCAAATTCGGGTATCTCATCGATCCTCATGAAGCCGCTGCTTCGATTGTCCTACCGTCTATTCAGTGACGAAGATGAAAAGCGGTTCTTAGGAACTCTAGCCTCGATCGAGTATAGGGCGGGTTACTGCTGAACGCGGCTCTCTCTCTTGTAGGCGAAATTGAGGTTATGAAGGTTAGATTGCTTGTCTTGGTGCAAGGAGCATGGCCTGTATTGTTACTGGCAGACCAGGATCGAGGTCGGATGGAAGGCCTTGGGTCTGTCTCTTGGTAAAACACTTGTTCGAGACGTTTTCTTTGACATGTAAACTCTTTGAGATATTAAAACCGTCGGTCGCAGGGAACTCGATCGCCGTTCACAATGTTGTTGGGGTTGAAATAAAGTGATGGTCTAACGTCCTTTGGATCAGCGTGTCGCAACGATGCTGGCATGCCACCTTGGCGAATCCTCAATCAGTCGCCCGATAGGTCATTCTTGGACCTGGTGACTTACTACCATTCATATATGTCTTCCTCACTGACTCTAACGGTACTCCAACCACACCCTGCGAGTAGAGGAAACATGGTGAAGAAGAAAAGAGACGGCGAAGGATAATGTTACTGAATTCATGCAGCTAGTTACTGGTTGAACTGTTATACCCGTCAGCTAAACCAGAGAGGATGCCAAGTAAGCTATACTTGACCAACGGGTAGTACAAAGCGTTCTGGTGGCGTAAACAACGCCCAGTTCCACTGCAGTGACTTAGGCTGCCACCAAACTAACGACATCACGGGCATCGCTTCCAACATGAGAAAGGTCTGTCTAACTGCACCCTCCTGGCTTGACTATGTTAATATCTTGTTTATTTGACAACTTGACGAATGACTCCAGCGATGGCTCGTCAATCACCAAGCCACCTTACTACCATACTAATGCTTTACTCGAATGACCCGGCGGGGGAAAGACATATGGCGTAGTTTCATGCGAATAATAATTCACTTGGATCGTTGCCGCCATCTAACGCAGTGGCATATGGAAGAGCTCAGAGGGTACTACCTTGTTTATCTCCAAACATATCTAGAAAGTGCTTTTGGTTCTAGATGCTGACCTTTCGTAGATATAGATTCCAAGCTTTGATATTGTGTATTGAGCTTTAAAGCAGAGGTTCTGACCTTCTGTTTCCTGTCACTGATAAAGGATATAATGCCATCTCATCGTCATAAAGCCAAGAAGATGATGATTGTAACTTGAGATTTCATTAAGTTTATTCGTAGACTCCCTATGTACCATAAATATCAATTGGCCTGTATTACTAACAGTCCCGGTATAGACGAGGCGCTGCTTTACTGTAACATCTCCTTGTTGATCAGACAGCTTTGGCAGATTCCACAACCACAGCTTTGAGCAAGGGCAACGTCCCAGGTAATTGAACTCTAAGCCCCACGATGCAAGTGTGACAAAAGACCAGGGTGTCTGCCGGTTTTCTCTGCATGAAGCAGGGAGGACACGGGCCACAAACCATGTTGACTCGTGTTGTGGCCCGTGCTTCAAGTATAACACGCTGGAAACAGCCTTGGAGGTGACGACGTGATACATGAGAGGGGAGATATAGTATAATTTGAAGTGGTGTGATGTCTCGCACTGTAGGTTAGATTGGTGGAACAGTGTGATTAACTGATCTAGGCTTGTATCGAGGCGACTCAGCGGGTACTAAGCGACGAAAGATGTTGATTCGTTGTCACTTTATGGACAACAGAAGTCATCGTCGAGAGCGGTTATGTACCTCTCGGTCGGGCCAGCTAAGTAGTTGGCAGGTATCCCACGATCTATCGAGGCTGGTGGCTCAATATTCTGCGCCCACCACCACCGCCTTATTTACCACCGGCTCTCAAGTAAACCAACAGCTGAAAGAGTGCCATCTTGCCTGTTTAGGCAGCCTGTGGTTATCTCTATTGTTGTCCTATAGGTTAATAATTATATGCCTTAATTGCCTGTTAATCCAATAGCATTTGGTATCTACCCTTTAGATTAAGTATTTTCCAGGCCACCAAAACCCACCTCAAGGCTCATTAAGGGATGGAGAGCAGAGCCTTCAATTTTCAAGATTCTCTATATCCATATCGATCTGGAAGCTCCCCACCCCTTACTCCATATCATAGCTAGATTCAACAGCCTATTAGCGATAATATTGATGCTGGGTCTCATTTATTAAAATGTTGGTTCTGCTATTTTAATAGACAAGATATCTATTCTCGCCGTAATATTATATCACTTTAAATCGGGCGACTATATGGAAGGATCACCAATAAACGATACTACGGCTCTTTTGACTGACATTTATTATTTCTTCCCTACATACTGAACTACACAACATCCGAAACTACCCAAACTCATTCTACCATCGATCCCATTTCGTGCCATCCCCCCCCAATTATCAGTGACGACTGAAGTTATACGTTCTGGCGCGGAGGCACAAGTCCAACCAGTTCCAGTGAAGGAATGGTCCAACGGCAGGGAGGGAACGGGTGATACCCCGGCAGACGTTCCGGACCATTGTCGTTACCAAGACATTCCTCCATTCTCTCCTCCAATCCTCCGCCCGACAAGACTTCTCCACCACGGCTGTATGTATGGCTCTCCGAAGGTGTAGCAGCAGACGAGATATAGAGCGCACTGAGATCCACTGGAGGCTCTACAGGCAGGGCTGAGCCTCCCACCGTGTTGCAGGGAATCCTCATCGAGAGGTCCTGGATCGACGACATGTAGCGTCGGATCCTTTTAATCCGTCGCTTGTCCTCGAGTGTTTGGCTTCTTTGACGATGGAGAGATGGTATGTCTAGACCAACCCTGGCACGAGGTGGACGTCTGGGAGGTATATTGAAGTATCCCTGGTGTGAGACTTCGGTCGCAGCCCGTCGGTGGCCTCGTGGCGTCTGGCTCGAATGGCGAGGTTTATCAAGGGAAGTATGACGAGAAGTGCTGGTAGGACGATCGAATGGTTCTGATAGATATATCATGCCCGCCAAGGTGGGAGGTGAAGATGGCATTGTCTGGAGCTGCATCTCGATCGTCCTGTTCCGAATATTGTTAGCTGGGTGATGAATTTAAGGGAAACCCGGTTGAGTTGAGTTGAACAGGGAGCATGGATGATCTGAACCACCCAGGTGAGTTAACAAGCTACCTTGAATTGTCCGGATATCCTAGAGTAATGGCTGAGCGGCATAGTGGCGGAAGCTGAGGCAAGATAAATAATACCGCGTGGAGATTGAGTAGCATAGCGGAAAGGTCTCTTGACCTTCTATATCACATCTCATATTCCAAGAGCCTATGAACCGTCACAAATCGCATTTTGAGAATGACATACGCTCACTCAGCCACCAAGGTCCTGTACGGTGAAAGCACAGTAGAATGACTATTGAAACCGGGTGGCTACACTAGCGCTGGGCCGGTCTGCGTAACATCTGGACCACCGGACCCTGGGAATCATTATTCTTATCCTACAGCAAATCTGCAGTTTCTTTGGTGTGCCAATGAACAGATTCCGACACATCTAGCCAGTGTATAGCTCCGGCGGTACTGGTTTGTCCACTGGTTCTGAAACTGTCTGTGCAACTCGACCACAGAAGACAGAACCAACTCGTCGAGTTTGAGAGAGCTCATCATGATCACGGACATATCTTTCCTTTTCCTTTTCTAGTCCTTTGCTTCGCCAATGTGCAATTCCAGCTGATATGCATCAGTGCGCTGTCTTTGCGTAATGCGCCACCTCATCTGTTGCCTGTCGTGCGGAAGAGAAGCACCAGGGTCATTGTATCCACGTCCCATTTCCATTCAGATTGGCGCCTGTCCAAAGACGTGCCTGACTCTTGGTCATGGCGAAAGAAGGAACTCAGTGTTAGTATTTCATCGACGCCATTGCTGTATCCAATCGGAGATATCTGGCCTGAGTTGCGCTTTGTGGCTGTATTCTGTAGTGTACCATGCCGTGATTGCCAATCATGGACCTGGGAAGGATTAGGGACTTTATAGGGCTAAGAGAGATGCCGTCTATCCCCCACTTGTTCCTTTTTCCTGCATTCTTGGCTATTCTCTGTCAAAAGGCCAGAAACGGAATGCCTATAACAAGCAATACTTTTGGTTACTTCGTCTATTAATCAGTCATAGAACTGAATGCTCTCGGCAGTTATGAGTACGACTATATTGCTCTTGTTTTCTAGATTTCCCAACCACGTCTTACTGCTCCTAGCCGCGAAGGAATGCCATACTAAGTGGGTTCTTATAGCCGGGTTGTAAGGGGTGTCCTATTGCTCCGACCGACGCGCTGCTGATCTTGACGGTTGACATACCGTCCATCTCCCATCATGCGAGTAGCCTCTCCCACAAGCTCGCCACGAAGAACTATAGTCACCGCCAAAAGAACATATAATCGTCATTGGCAAGCCGAATTTCACGTACTGTTGTAACAGATAATTGTCGCAATATAATTAGCTCTGCACGTAGACCCGATTACGCTTGCCCCAATCTATAGCGCCCCTACTACCTCATTCAGTGTCGCGACAGACTCTAGACTCTCTGCACGTACAGTCGGGGCTGCCTTTGAAGGTCTCTCATGTGAAGATATCTCTCCAAGCTCCTGGTTGACCTCCAACAAGATCAATGTCCAGCTTCAATTTCAGTAATATTGCCTCCTGATAACCCACGTTCGGGAATCTGTATGTTTACACTCAAACAGCGGTTTGCCTCAAAACCCATCTGCCCCCTCCTGTGACCTTCATTGCGTACATAGTGACACATGCGGTGAAGCAACGGGCAAAGCGGCAACACTAAGATAGCTTGCGGACTCAGTTTTCAAAGCTCCATGTATGAAATACCATTCTTCAGCGGGTGGTGTGATCGGCGAAGGTAAATCCTCATAAATCGCAATAAGTGTCTCGGTGCTTAGAAGCCTTACTTTGTCGCGGCGGGTGGACGTGTCGTTATGTGTGTTTTGTTCCCTGCTTGAGACACGCTTGCGCTTGGATATAATGGACGGAGAGGGAGTCATAGCTGACGCTGTATTGCTAGTGGAAGATGGCAAGAGGTATGATGTTTCCACTGATGAGGCATACTTCGAATCGGCTTTACTACGGATTGTCAAGCTTGAGAAGCGCTCGTCGGTCTCATCGATCAATCCTCTGCTTTTTCGCTCATATAAAGCAGTCGTCTCTTGCGCTTCTCTCGCCTGAGTACTTCTATAATGATGCGAGGGTGTGTTCAGCAGAGCCAGACTGAGTGAGCCACTCTCCTTGCCTTGTAACCTCGGAATAGTCTTAAGGCGGCTCACGCCTTATCTCCACAATATGAGCTATTAGTTAACTGGTGTATGTGTCTGGGATCTGGATCCTGAAATAACAGGCGCAATAGAATTCCGATAGAACTTCAATAAAATGCAGCAGATTTCCACGAGGCAGATGACAAAGCGAGGTTATTCTGACTTTCAGGCTTCATATGAAACATAAATAGGGACCTAGACTTCAGTAAAACATTCACGGGTTGCGGTTACACAGAAATTCAGACACCTTTGGCTTGAAATCTGAAGAGACCTTTATTAGTCTGCTATGCTAATACGACTGGCGCAAGATATGTACGTACAAGTTGTTTTGTGTAGAATTTTAGAGGTGCAGTGCTGCGCGCTAACTGGCGCTAACCAGATACGAACTGATAAGTAAGCTGCACCGTAGTTATCCACTGAAGAGTACTGGAGTCCGCTGTAATCCTCTGGAACTTGCCGACACGATAATGAAGTCACTGCATAGAAGTCAAAGCCAGCCTGAGGTGCCAGTGGCTTTCTGAAGTATGGGCTGTGGGCATACTGGTGAAAAGCTCCATGGAATGCATATTGAGGGTATCCAGAGAGAAGAAAACTCAATATGTAGTTTTTGTAGCTGGTGATATCCATTTATCTATAGAATAATTACTTGCAGTGATTATGGCTCAGCAGTCTATAGTTATGTTGATGATTCTTGTCTCCCGTATTTAGCTTTTTGGCCCTTCAGCATATATAAACTACTGGCAAGCTCTCAGATTTTGTCAACGCTGCATAATAGTATTCCTTGACAGCTGTGCCTTGTCCGAAATGTAAGATCTTCCGTATAACCGCAAGCCCTAACTGGCTAAGACCGTTCTGGCTATGATAGCAACTGAGGTATCAACTCATACTTTGCATCTGTTTGATACAGAGATCGCAATCAGTTACTGTATATTATCTACCAATAAGTATATATCCGCTTGCCTGATGCTATGTCCTAGACTTTTAATCTATACCCCTATCAGTTAATCCAGATAACATCATCGCCTAAAAATCATCACTATCTAAAAACCCAGCATCACCAAAAACACGTCACAGCTAAAATCTTATTACATCCAAAAGGTATTTATAGGCATAAGATAATACCACAGCATAGTCGAAAAGGCTAAGGGATTATTTGTAAACAGGTCACAAGATTAAACCGGAGTGGCACCGTTTCAGGCATCGGACAAACATACAAGACAAATAACAACACCTACTTGCTAACATCAACGAGAGGTCACCATGAAAGCTTGACCGGAGCCCCTACGCATCTTAACCACGCTCTCCATTCACCATCCGGTTAGAATTCACCAATTTATATCTCTCCACAAAGCTTTACTGACTTACGAGAAATTTACAAGCCGCAGTAATTTACTTAGGTACAGCTAAAAATAACAATACCTAGCTTTTCTTCGACACAACAACGACAATACAAAAATAAAGATATCGGCTTGAGGTCCATCACCTTCCAACTCACCAGCTTGGCAACATCTACATAGGCCACCGAGTTAACGTGCAGTGAATCGACTGGGATTAATTGTGTTTCTTCGATCTGGATGTAAGGTAGCAGTTATTATCACACTCCGCGTAACTACACCGACAACGACCCTAAAGTTCTCGCCGCCTAATATCCAGGGTATTGAGCATATCTGATGTTCTGCATTATGTGTGAGATCATAAAGAGACGAAACGATGGTGGCTTATATATCTCGCACTGCGAGTCGCCAGTGGTAATTTCCGCCGGAAGCCTCGGAGCGGACGTCAACTACTCTCGAGAAGCACTCCCAGACTTATGTTCTTGATGTCAGTTCATGCTCAATCCAAGTGACATCGCTATCCCTGCTCTTCTACCACCTGTCCATATCATTTCCTATCACTCATCCGGACCCGCCATGCTCAGTAAGTCTTTACTGTGGAACTGTCACACTATCCAAGGGCGAGTCTGATCTCGCTGACGTAGGGCAATTGAGGGCCCCCACGACAGCGAAACAAGCCTGGCCGAAGTAGAGACTTGCTGGCTTCGACTAATTCCCCTGAGTGAAGCGTGGTCTTAATTACCGAGATCGGGATTATTCCTTTCCCTCTGTACTCTCTCTACTTTCTCCTTGACTTTCTCTACCGGCGCAGTACAGATAGTTGTTTCTCCTTTAACATAACTTTAAAAGACCCAATCAATTTTGACAATCCTCAAGAGTGGTGGTACTTTTATATTCTACCGCGGCTGCTTTTGTCTCACGGTTCTCTGATCTCGATGATGTAGCCAGAGACTGCACCTCAAAAAATAACAGCGATGATAGCATCTCTCTTGTCAGATCTCATATTCTAGTTATTCCTTCGTGTGCTGTTGCAATTGACTTGTAAGGGGTTATTGGAGGTGGTGAAGGGTGTCGTTTACGGGAGGGAAACGAGAATTAATAGCACCGTTCACCCTTCGACTGTCGGTACCAAAGGAAACCCGTGGTCCCGACGGTAATTTATCAATTTCAGATCTTTGTACTAGTGGATTGTTGTCACGGCCGCTCATCAGCACGTGTGGTATATCTCAAGTTGATTATTGTCGATTGGATACTGTGCGTGTATATCTGCCTCGCGCGAAGGATAGATGCTAGTGAATGGCGTACATGTCGCGAGGCATCTAACCGACCAGCTCAACGCCTTGACGAGTTCGGCAGGCAATTATCCTCGCGTTGAGCACAGCTGTTGCGTCTAAGACCTGGAAGAGCAGGCGACTGTTGCATAGAGTGTGTCAAGAGTAGCGTCGCGGTCGATGATGTTTGTAGGGCCGATATGGAGTACCCTGCTTCGTTCTGATAGCAGTGGATCGAGGAGAAGGAGTCAGCATGTCGCGGGCTTCTCTATAGCGCCTTGTGTCAGCTTAGGAGTTAAGAAGAGTGGTGCTTGCGATCAACAAGCTCTCGGCCATTTCTAAAGCATAGCAGATCCATGAATCAAGCAGTGGTAGTTTCCACTTGCACAGCATACCGTTCCATCGTTAACGGGTCAGGAGACTCGTCGGAGGACATCGCTATTTGTGTTTCAACATTCCTCAAATGGAGACTAGCTCAAGCGGCTCATGAGTTGAAATGGCAGTACAGTGCAGTCGGAATCGGGAACGTAGATCAATCGGATTGTGGGCGTCGTATGGTGGATTGCCCCGCCTCGCTGGGAGAACTAAGTGGCCAATTGGCCTGAATGGTCTACTGACTTGTTCGTTGAAGAGGTATCCGATGAGCTCATTGAGGATGGTGATAGGGACGGGGGAAGGACTGTCGCGCCGTGGCTTGCGAGCATAGCATAACAGGAATTTGATAATGAAGTCCAAATGGATTCACGGCAGTACAAGAGGGTCTGACCAAGCGTCGAGTAGAAGAAAGAATAGCTCAGATATTAGAAGTTCCTCTCCTTTCTTGTCCTGAGGTACGCTCCTTGGGATGCACAGTCTGCTGTTAACATGTCGCGTTATTACATCATGCTATTCTCGCCAGTATCACGTGATGGCAGTGCTGGCGGGAACTTGACAGGCGACGTGGAAGAGCAGAAGGATGCCAAGCAAAGATGATTTGCATCCTTCGTTTGTATGGAAGATATATGTATTAGGGGCCTGAAAGAAAGAAGGATAATATAAAGACGTTGAACCTTGGTTTTAACCTGAACAGAAAGAGCCCCGTCTGGCCGATAGATATTATACCCTGGGAGATTACATCACAGACTGTTGTATAGGCAGGGTTATACTTCTATTCCTCGATGAACCGTCGCATCGATAGCACCAGGGACCACGATGGTATATGGAAGCCCCGCCCTGGCTTAGTCCGTGGTGTGGTTTGAGACCGTGTGGTAGGACCACACGGTACAGTGTTCGAAGGTGTAGCGGAAGCCAGATAATCGCATACCCAACACTAGCAAGTAAAAGATAGCATCTATGATTTATTGCACTATGTGCGTGAGCAAGTACATGGTGTACGAGCGTTGCCTGAAGAAGGCGTGGCGTGGGACAAGTGCCCGGATCCTGCTGAGCATAGGGTGAATCTTCAAGAGGGCCTAAACCTGGACAGCGGGTGGATGGCCGATCGCTCGAACAGAGAGGATAATGGACGAGTTGATGATCGTTGTGTGCATTTGTGCGCGGGGTCAGACTTCCATAATATCAACACCAAGAGGTTAAAGAGTCATCACCGGGTACGTTAGATTTTAGGCGGACAACTTCAAAGCCTGGGTCAAGCACTCGAAAATCAAGGCGGTGAAGTAGACGAAACGGCCGTGAACAAGAGCCCGGAGGAGCGTCACGTCGACACCAAAAGCGAGCTGGTGGCTATCCCACAGCACGAGCGGAAGAGGTGCGACAGAAATATAGAGAATGGCGAGACGGAGGGTGAAACAATGAAAACAATGATGTAAGATCAGATGCCTGTCCCGTTTTGGATGATATGAACAGAATATCTCTGAATCGAGCAGATGTTCAAAAAGACAGATGAGTCTATGCGCAAGATGTTGAGCGGCTCGGACGTTACGAGACTGAGCTGGGGGGTCCTTTACCTTACTAATGCTGATTTAGGAATCGCGAGGTCTAGGGGGATCTATGTTGCGGTAATGTATTAATACACAGATGAGATACGCTACAGTATGTACGAGTGGAGTTACATACGGAGGAGCAACGACCCTCGATCGGAAACTTAACTGATGTAGCGGCGAATTATAATTTATATGTAAATAGATCCACCACTTGTTATATCTGGACTAGTAGATTGGGTGATATATGGTCGCAGACTTGATAAAGAGAGGATGTAGTTCATCTTAGACACTAATAAGGTGGACGTGTTAGAAGTGAGATTCTTTGGTATCACGGCGAATCCAACTCGATAGGTGACACGTTATGTTTTGGCAATGAAATCTTGCATTATTATGACAAATTCCCTGAAGCTTTTTGGTGGAATAACCACATATACATTGGACTTTCACGGGCGAGGCAGGTTATTCTTCGTTCATTATTATAAGGTCAAAAGCTCAGCTATTATGTCAGTCAGAGAACGAGCTATGCCGAGGCCATCTACGACGAGAATTCGCCATAACTAACTACGATATCGAGGAGCTCTTGATATATCCAAGCTCGCTCGTCGGCCGGCGACCTCGGGGAGGGGAGCAGGACATTGAGAACCTAGCTGGATTTTCTTATACCTGCTCGGGTACTGCACTGGATGATGGAAATGAGCTAGATCAGGGAGTAGATCAAGAAAGCGTACATGTTTGTGCTCCGACGTGTTCGACTCTGTCGACAGTGCTTATTCAAGGATACATTTGAGATCATCTATAGGGCCGCGGAGGAGGAAGATATGGTTCTCATGAAGCGCCTGGGCGAGTTATTGAAGTACTCCACCACCAACAAGAAATCGGGGTCTAGGATACTATCTGCAGGTTTAGAAGGCAAAGGATGGATAAATGAGATCAAGCGGCCGTAGGATAACTCGTCGAGTGACTACCCCGTCGCCATGTGCTTTTAGTCCTAATGGCAGGCACCACCAATGTTATTAATAAGATTCTTAAGACCGCACGAATGAAAGACATTCGATGAACCGAACTTTTGTCCCGAGCTGCTCAATAATAACTTTTCGCTCCGCCAACACCTTTAGATTAGTCATACGGGGGATAATATATAGGGATAAGCACCGAAATGGTACTTACGTACTCTAGTCAAACTCAAATTCTGTATTATATTATTATAGCTACTCGAGTAGTGTTTGACACCCGAGTCTTAGGTGACATAGCAGGTAAGATGCATATGCGATGAGCGGGAGGTTTATATAACTAGGCCGTTGAGTTACGGACACTGAGTGGTTACCAAGAGCCTCAGGACTGGTCTCAACAGCAGCTTGTCTTTCCAACAGGACTTTTACCAAACAGTATGCCAGTCGTACCCAAACATTCATGCCCGACCTTTCATTTCAAGACACAAGCTACAACCCTACCACTGAGGTCTAAGCAATACCTCCCAGCTTCGCCCTGTGGACTAAACAGACTGTCTCCTCCCCTCATAGTGACCCTATACTACGCTCGGTCGTGGTTAGATATTTGGTCCGGATTGGTGCTTGGCTGATGGCGTCGTGTTTTGAAATCCAGGTAGATATCTGGAAATAAGATTTAGAGCTCATTCTGACGAATCGTTATGCAGAAAGCACTTCAACGCATAAGGAGAATGATAGCCGTATGATCGCCAATGTATAGGTATATGGTTCGGATTAACTGGGAATGCAATATCCGCCAAGCAAAAATTGCTGGCAAGCAAGGCCAGTCCCTCACGATTGCATAAACGTCACACCGAGGTAGCGCTAGAGAGAAGTCGAGTATTTTGTAGAGATTCGGGCATTGGATTGAGGTGAGCGTTGTTAATACTGGCCAGGCAATTCTCGACGCTCTACAGATCGCACCTGGTTTAAAGTCTCCCACCAACTGAAAGGTCTCGGCAACAGAACCAAGGCAAGTTATCTTGAAGTGGCATCATAATACCCATCATACAAGGTATGGAATATTCTTTTGAGAACATTAGAAGCCATTCAGAGTCTTTATAGACGGGGAAATCTTACTTAAGAGTACTAGAAGTCCCATAGATGCATTACGGATCTTCAGGCTGTTGCCCGTGGAGCGGGGACTCAGAATCAGTGGGAATATTTATCCTCTACCCTGTCTTCTACAGCATGGCGAGGCGGGGCGGGATGCGGAGAAGTGAGACGATGGAATGGGGTCTCGTCGGGCGCTGCCGCATGATGTTGATCAAATTGACAACAGTATCATCGCTCCTTGGCGGCTTCGAGAGTCTCGATGTAGGACACACCGAGGTAGAATAAGAAAAGTCAAGGGCAGGCCGCGACAGAACGATGTACTTAAGCCCATATCTGGGATAGCTGTCTGCTTGGCGTTAACGGCCTGGAGTATGACACCTGTGGTCGAGTGCCTTGAAATGATCGGCCACTATGTCTTGGGCAACTCGTTCAAACCACGGTGGCTATGCCGATAGAGAGGATGTTTGTTGGTGTGCTTATCCAGGATCCAACCGGATGAACAAAGCTGACGTGCAAACGTGCCGCATTGGTCTTGTACCTCAAGGGACGTCCGCCTCTTGTCATGATCTATTGCGAGCTGCTTGAACCATGGGCCCTGTGGTATGGAGCACGGTAGATAGAGCAGCTCCGCGATGTGTTTCTTCTAGCTTCCTCGACTTCGGGATATCTGGTTGGAACCTCGTAGCTCAGTCTTGTCGAGGCTTCTGTCAAGGAGCGGACCGAAAGGAGGGCGAGAGAGATTTGTCGAGAGACTTGTCGTGAACTGTGCTCGTAAGCTCACCTTGTGGCTTGCCCAATGCCACTCACAGCGTGGCTCCCGACTGGCGGTTCCGTGGGAAGTCCACTTCTATTCCATTAGCTCAAGAACTCGCCAGCGAGCAAAACTCTGGTTTTCGATCTGATCCACCGATAGACAGCGCCTACAGCATTGCATGAAACGGTTCACAAGGGGTGTCAAGTGCTCGTCGGTAGTCTAGCCGACGGTGTATATATCCAGCGCAGAAACTGGCCCTACGTGAGGAGGACGAGCAAGAGACGGGCGTGGTAATGGAGCATTTCACCACGCTGACGAAAGTCAATGACTCCATCGATTGGAAGGGACCTGGCCCACCAACAAATTCAGGACGATAGAGGTCCATGGCTTAATCCAAGCGATTATTGAGACACAACGTCTTGTTCTAGGCGTCGATGAGCTGGTAAGACTCTCGTTCAAGCTAATCGCGGATTGGCACGTCGCGTTGTCGAGGGCAAGTTGTTTACCCTGCGGTCTGGTAGTAGGAAAAGCTCCATCATTCTTGTCCTGGAAGAAATACTGATGTGAGGTTTGTAGTGAATGCCGGAGTTTGGTGCTGGTCGGATATCTTGAGGTTGGAAATGGTTGAGTGAAAGCTGCTTGATCAGGTTGGGGGTTTTATCGTCAGACGTCCCAGCCACTGGGAATATCGTGCATATCCTATGATATGTCAATGTAAGAGTATGTGCCATCAACTGACCGACAGTAGATTCCCGTCGGTAGAGATAAACCGCCCTCTAATCTCATACCCTATCTTCCCTTACGGTGCGCTGAAAAAGCCCGTTCTGATGGCCATTGTCTGTGATTCGATGTCACTAATTGAAGTGTATTTGTCGGCAAACTGGTTGAGATTTCGACCAAGTAGCGAATGTCCCGATCAGCATCGTAGTTCTGGAATGCCTTGTAGGATGTACTTGTCAGCTTATATCCTGGAGATTTTCTCGCAGGATAAAGGGCACTCGATCGGGGTTATTATCTGTCGCTTCGGTCTGTGCGTGTTGGAGAGCACTGCAGGTGATGAGATAATGAGGAAGAGCCAATGTTATATGGTATATCTATCATCGTGGTGGATTTGAGAGGTGTCCCACCCGCTCAGTTTGAGGTTAGTAGTCCTGACAATTGTTTCCAAAGTGCCAAGTCTTCCCTCTATATGGACCATGTCCTTTGTCTTCTTCTTCGTCGGACTCTAGAGTGTGGGTTTCCTATTGCTGATTGAGTCAAGTTAGAGAAACTGGATTGTGTTGGCAAGACATCTATCCACTAGTGAATCTCACTGAAAAGAGCCTCCTCTCCGTATTTATTATTAATCTATAGATATAAAATTGGCCTGAAATGCGCGAGTTTTAAATAGTCTATGGAGAAACTGTATGGAAATGATTCATTGCTTCGGTCCCAAAGAATTTGACCGGGACCTTACGGCTTACCATCTTAAATAACGCTTTACGCTGACAGACAATTGGAAGGCAGCCATCCATCATGTAAGGCGACTGCAGCATACCCAAGTCCAGTTGAATATACTTGGTGTTGGTCTGGAAAGCGCAATGCGAGAACGAGCCTCTCTTTGTCTAACTTGTCTTCGCCACATATAAACGCAGAATGGCCTTATTGCGGGCATCTAAAAGACTGACGGGACGACTGGCCAGACTAACTCCAGGTCAAGCTGAATCTTTGTTCCCAGGTACGTCGCTGGTCAAGAATGGTTGCTAATGGAACGCCTACCAGTCTTGGCCTTCAGAACTGGTTGGTGCAGAGACGCCCTGCGCTTGAGAAAAATGGTTATCTTCTTGAAATTATGTTCACATGATAGTAAAGCTTGGGCGATAGAGTATTCTTGCCGACATCATGACGTCTGTTGGAGCTTGTTGAATTTGTATGTTCGCTCAAGCGATTCACGCCCTGTTACCAAACCTTCTCGTGCACATTTCACTTCGAGAAAACACTGTTCCAGCATCCCTGTGACCTCAACCTCGTGTGAGATCCATACTCGTGATCTACGAAAGGCTATTGCGCTATATCTCAAGGTAAAGTCTAATTGCCTGTATTAAACGTGTCTAACTCATCGACTCTCACTGAACCCTCTGCTTATCTAAGGCTATTGAGATCGCTCCTTAGAGATTCTCCATACTGGGTCTGCAGTATGGTGGCTGGTGTAGGGCCTCAACCGAGTGGACTCGAAGACTGATGATATAATATATTACCCAAGGACTCCGGCATGTCCTGACTTCTGCGCAGTCTGCCATTGACCATGACGACCTCATGCCGACCTTGATGCGTACCGGGAAACCACCACGATACGTTCGTGTATGTAAACTCCCAACGAGCATATTGTATCCCAAGCTTTGAAAATCGGCCATCGCCTTGAAATACTGGGTGATGTGACTTATGTCATGTGCGAAGACTTTTGAGGCTCAACCTTGCAGTCAAGTGTGGATCGTCCAAGTGGTGATCGGGGAGGACGCGGAGGTATTGGAGTGATAGGATATGACTCCACAGTCATAGCTAAGATAGCTTCGCGACATAACATTACTGTATTCAACGATATCCTCGCCTCGTTCTGGACCGTATGACTCTGTGTACTCCTGCGTTCGAGCATCCCCCATGGCAAGATGATAAGTAAGGGTAGGGACGAAGGCATTGCATTTAATCTGGACTTATCGCGACCTTGTTCAGACAAATGAATCAATTTCTTTGCTTTCCTTATCGACTCTGGGGAATGATGTTTCACTGGGCCAAAATGACCGGGGGATCTCGAAGTCAAGTAGACGCTAACGCATATACATACTCATGCTCCGTTCTATAAGTAGACATTGCTGATTTATACAATTACCAAAGAAGTCCTTTATCGTTGATTATAGTCAAATGTAGGCTTGGATCATCCGGGACAGGTGAACCTGCATGGCCAGGTTAATCATACCGTAACAAACCCTAGTGTCTCGGCTAATGGCGGCGTGTTTGCAAGTTTTTCTCTTCTTTCGGCTTGACATTTCTACAGTAGGCGAAGCTGGGCCGGATACTTCCTCTCGCTGAGCGATAAGTTGTCTATTCTAATATGAATAATCATGTCAAGGACTACAATGTCAGGACAAATGAGCTTCCTGTCCTACGATCCCATTCATCTTTGTATCTGGTTTCTGAGGACGGAAGGTCCCGTACGCTCTACCTGAATACCATGCCTTGTTATGCTTCAGTGGTTACCTTGTTAATACTTTGGGTGACTAGCCAGCTCTTCAGTACCTCGGGCTTAGTTGTTAGGTAACAAGTCCCTCATGGCCATGGCCTGGTCGGGCCATCACGGGCTCGGCGATAAGCCATTCGATTTTGGGAGTCTTGGGCCTGGCTTGGTTATCCTGGGCAACACTCTGACGCCATCAACTTCGTTGGCGTGTATATGGTGCTATTACCATGATATCTTTGACTGCTCAGCACGATCGCTCTCGTTGTCTGGGGTGATTCCAATGCCATTTTGACTGGCGTGAGATCTGTCGACAAAGAAACTGAAATTGCGGTTTGTAATCAGAACGGTTCCATGAACTGATTTCCCCAACGGTGATTGGAGGATGGATTGCGAGATCAGGTAAAGGGCCCCGGCAGTTAGCAATTGAGGCATAACTATAGACGCGGGGATCTTGACCTCGGAGAACGAGAAGACGACTGCTTGGACAAGGTATAATATGGAATTGGGTCCTTAACTAGCACGGAGTTCCTTGAGATAGCTGCAGCCAAACTTATGAGGGAGGCTATAGGATAAAGTATACTTAAGGTCCAGCAGCTTCTAGATGGAGGTGGTAGCTGAATTGCCCCAGATGAACGCCAACGGGAGTAAAACCATCGGTCTCTGGCTCTGGGTTGACCTCCCAAAAGAGCTTAAATATGTGAGCTCTGCTACCGCGATGAACTTTATCAAGACCCTTTTTCTCAGACCCGTGGTAAATAACCAGGCGTTACTTACTATTAATACCACAGCCATTGCAACTGAGTTCATAGGTTAAGGTATGAAACGTGGTAACCCTTGAAATCGAAGTGGTTATCATATCTGGTGTTGCTCCGGGAGCACTCGCTAGATTTGCTCCAAGGGCAACATGGCCAGTCATTGACGATCAAGAGTTTAACGCTCTTATGCTGCATTCCACCAAGTGATTTGGAACTGTATCAGAGTACTGGGTGCGTCACCAATTCAAGGGAAACCTATAACAGAATAGCTTGGAAGTATTCCATATTTACCATCGTCCACGTCGTTGGCGGAGCTTGCTCATCATGTGCCTTATCCCCATCACTGGTTAATTATGTAGCTTGAACAGCAGCTGTGATGTTTGAGCTATCTTGTCCAAGCGTTGGGGTCTGGTGAGGCGATTCGCAGTGCGGACGAGGTCAGGGCATTGGAGGAGCTGTCTTGGCCTGGCGATCAGCTTCCTCCTCTGCGCTTGCAATCCTTCGCTATTGATAGTTTCTTCTTCGGAATCGACCTGGGCTTGGCTGACGGCGGTCTCTAGACCTTGAAAAGATTGGCAGGTAAGAGGTGTGGATAGTAAGACCGACGCTGAGACTAATCTTACTGCTTGAAAGATGTACATTCACTGCCGTGTCCTCATGACCTGGTTGGACTGTTGCACTCACACACCTAAGACCCCTCCGCTACCCTCATACTACAGGGAGGGACTCTACAACTTGCAGCTCCCGGTCCGGTCTCCAGGACAATCAAGCAGCCAGTGGCCAGGAAAGGAGAGGCCGTAGAAGGACTCGCTCAGTCAAGCTCAAAGTTGGAGCGCCTGCTCTTTTGAGGACTAGTATTTAAGGATCAACTCTCGAATCAGCCCAGCAGTACGCATCTCAGCTTCCAGTTCATTCTGCCAAACTCCGGGTTTCAAAGCCAGCTCAGACAACCTCTCAAGCATGTCAGCATTCAATCGCTACAGGCATGTCTCTTCTTGATCATTCTTGAGCTATTGCTTCAACCCTCCACAAGATACTATAGGGAAATGGTAGCGGGAGACATTCTGCGATGCAGAACAAGGATTTTTGATATAGCCACAAAAAAGCAGACCGCTGTATTAGTAGCCAGGTAGCAGACAAACTCATCGTTGTAAGCACCAAGATGGACAGACTTGGTCATTATCAACGGCACAATACCTCGCCCTCTGACCAGTAAAGCAGATAGGAAATAGATAGTATTCTCGGTAGGATTCTTAAGTATATAACTACTAAGTCACTAATTAAAAACGAATATCGCATTAAGACCAAAATGGTGTCTAAGCCCCTTGTCGGAATGAAACCACTGTCTACAACAATATTCTAATGTTAGCGATGACAGACACTAGCCTCTATCGGCTGTGGTGGGTATCTCCACTAACGGCGCTATCTCACAGTGGTGTTAGCGAGTGGAACAGCGCCTCAATTAAGCTTCTGATGTAACGCTAAGATCTGGGCACCGTTGTTCTGGATTGAAGATCTAATATGACATCAGATTCAATGCGACGTAGTTAAAACTCCAAGAAATCCTCTTGTTCTCTTTTTTTAACACTATCGTGTCTTGGGTTCTTTGCGCTGAATGTTTAGAGGTGACTGATCCCGGGGATCGGCACCGAGATGTTCCGCGTTTGCGTCTGCAAGCCCAGGCTAGGCTGCAATCTTCAGCCTCAGCCTCGCCTCCTTCTCAACCAGCAATACAACGCGTCCCTCGCCTTGTTGTGCATCTGTTGCCTACCTCGGCCAAAATGACATCGCACGCATCGCTCACCTCTTACACTCCAACTGCTTCCTCTCTTCGACTGCCCTTTCACAAGCCCCGATGCCGTCCGACAGAGACCAAGACCCTAAACCCGGGCGCCATCCCCCTCCCCGCCCCCTACGACGATCCCGGGCCTTCTACCACCAAGAAGATGATCCAGCGATGCTTCCAGCGCATTAAGTTCGCCTCCCGAGTTTGGCCCTGGGACTGGGAGCCCGATACCTTCTCCCCCGCTCCTCTCGACTGGTCTAAGAACGCCGCCGAAGCCATGGCCACCCTCTTCGAGCACGTGTGCAAGTCTGAGTCAAAGGTTGACAGGGATGAGCTTTGGGACTTCCTCGTCGATAAGGCTGTGCCCGTTTCAAACAAGGCTCAAAACGCCCCGTCGCTGAAGCAGTACTGCCAGGATGCCACGGTGTGGATGGCGAGTCGGGAAGCTCGTGAGCACGATGGGACGATCGAGCCAAGAGTAACGTGCGCTGGTACTTCTCTTGGGTCTATGCCTTTGAGAGAACAAGACGATACGCTACCCAACCAAGAGACTCACTCACCAGAGTCCGCCACCTCTCCCAATAGCAGCAACAACAACAGCAAAAACGAGAGCAGCGCTGGGCCTCGCTTATCTCTCAAATGCACCCTCGATCTCGCAGATACGCCTCAAGGACGCAACTCGCGGGGCAAGATAACACCGTTGACCTCTCGCAAAAGGCCACAAACACGCACATCCACTACATGTCCATGGTTAAAGGGATGAGTGGCTAATCAGAACAACAAGCGTGCGCGAACCCATCGAAACAGCCAAGTCTCCCTTCTCGAGCGCCTTGACCATGGCAAAGACCATATCGACGAGCCTACCACCGAGCGAGCGCATGACACCGACCCTGTCGAACCTCCCGATACCATCGACGACACCGAACGCGGTATCCAAGATGGTGGACACAGCGACAGCGGCCTCGACATGACAGATGTTCCATGTACGGCCGACCCCGAGCTCCAACAGATCGAAACCTCCACCAAAGCCAACCTCGCACGCGTCCAAGACCACGAGCGACAAAAGACCATGGCTGTCCGAGATTTTGAATCAATCGACGTAGAAGCCGACGAACTCGCTGTGGCCGAAGCTCAACGCCTTTAAGCCATGGCCGAATCCGACATCATCCGCTTCCAAGAAATGGTCACCGAGACACTCGCCCTCGTCGAACAATACGTCGCTGACTGCCCCTCGCTGCACAACTCTCTCAGCCAAGCGCGCGACAAACTCGACAATGCAAAGGCAGCCCTGAGCAAGGCTGTGCGAGGCACCGAGGACAAAGAACGATGCCTGTAGCTTCACCGGGAGAAGCGCGAGGAGCTGGGTCGATGCGGGGATTGCGCTGTGTCGTAAGGGAAAATTGAGAATCTGAGCTTCTGCTACTTGCTAGAACTGCTTCGCATCCGATGTGTATTGGGTGGGATTATCATGTTATGATATAGCTAAGCGATCTGAGAGCTATTCGTTTTGGCATCCTCGGTTGTGTCGGGGATGGACCTGGCAGTGTCCTGTGTAGTTGGGCAGTTAGAGCATGAAGGTTATCGAGATGATTACGGGGATTGCCACGAAATTAATAAGCACGGCGTACCGTTTAATAGTGTCCCTGATGTTTAATATCTGCACGCGCTTGGAGGCTTTGCCGCAATCCTGAGAGAGAGAGGCCTCGCGTTTACACTTATTAGCGATATATCACTCTGTCCCCAAAGGAGCTCACTAACTGGTGCGAGGTTTGGTTATTACTAATAACCACTTGTTATCTATGACCTTTGTTGCTGTTAGTATGTGCGTCTCTGATTATTAACCTACTCACTTGCAGATCTTATGATATCGGTCTATCGTTCACATTCTTTAAGTATTAGTTTGAAACTAAATGAAAAACCCTTGGTGGGAGATCCTTGAAGCTGACGCATGGGCCACAATGATTGTGTGGCTGTGTCTGTGGCGTGGGCGTGGGCTGCGGACCGTAGGGTAGCCTAAGCTGAAAATCTATCCTACATCGGCAGGTTATGGGTTGGGAGGAAACCATTAATCTACACCCTGCCATTTTCCCCGAATCATAGTCATGAGCTTATAAAATACCGCTGGTAATCTCAACCTCTGTTGCTCTTCCTACTTTGTTCACACCAAGATGCAGTAAATACAACTAATATTTTGTTCCTTCAACATCACAACCAAGAGACCTCGGCCAGTGTCTAGCTTCAGCTATATCTTTGACCCGCTCAATATATTCTCGCAGTGTTTTTTAATCTTACTTGTCTATTGTTCGCCCGTGCTTGACAGACCCAGGGATATGAAATAATTCCCTTGGCCAGGAATAGCACTCGAGAGTAAAAATGACGGCGTGGAGCACCTTTTCCTCGGCTCCCCAAATAAGAGATACTGGCACAGGAACAAATTCTGCTTTCATGCACTCCTCCCCGACGCCGAAGCGACCGAAAAATAGAATAACCCCCAACAATACAACCGATATCTCACACATCGCTTGCCAGGCTCTAGAGCTGTACAGCCATTTCAAGCTATCCTCTTGGACACCAGCATCCATTCCCAACGGCAACCACAAGCACTGCCTACCCGAGAGATTAGGTCAAGCTGGAAGGCTTTCGTGGTGTATGAATTAACCATAGGATGTTGTGAGCTGTGATTGGTGTCGGGGTTGTTCGTATCGTCCCGGGCTTGCTCATGTATGTCCGGACTCTTTGATGGGTGTCTGGAAGTAGTTTGGCTGTTGGATTTGGTTAGGATAAGAAGAGCCAACATTTCAGTCTTTAGGAGACTCAGGCAGCCGGACCAGAATTCTAACCGAGATGGACTTGGACCAAGCACGCTTGCATGACCAGGAAAAAGGGTTTGAGTAGGTTGCCTGATAACGGCTGTTAGCTTAGGCTGTCTATGGGACTGGACGAGCTAACCGGCGTGCTTAAGATAATAATAAGCTCCAGTGGTAGTTAGGTTTCTGGTTTGTATTGCTTTTTCTCTGCCTGGTTCATCTTCCGTCCCTTCTGCCCCTATCTCTTATTCTTTGCTTCTTTCTGTTACCTTGTATTCGATGACGAACTAGAGTAGTGACTATAGATGGTACTTATGCCCAAGGTTGCGACGTTATGCTCGAGTAGAGTCTTGCATCTTACGTCTCATATCGTGTGTGATTGTGGGTGATGCTTATATGACACCCAAAGCTTTGAGATATAAATCGATAAGCATTATTTCTGTCCTCCCCTTATCTCATCCATAGATGGACGATATAAATTAAATACCCATCTGCAACATCATGTCTTGTCTACTGAATGCTGCTTTATTTATCTTGCATACGATGTAACTCGGCGAGCTGACTCACCAGATAACACGATCAAACCATTTCATGTCCAAACTCATTCGTATCCTTCACGTGGAGACGCGTCTTACAATCTGCAGACTTTGCCAGCATGACGCCCCTTTATTGTTGTTACACCAGCGCGTGATCCGTTACACCAAGACCAGACCCTCATATTACATAGAGCCAGCCGCGTAACCCCCATCTTGATTAACATCTACAACCCTCCCAACCGTGTCATATCGTCAATTGTAAAAAGCATCAACATGACCACGTATATCACCCACCACCCTCTGGGCGAGGATGAAGTCACATCGTTCAACATCATGATGGCGGGCATAGAGTGGCACGAGCTCAACCCCGAACGCCAGAAAGCGATCAACGCCCTCTGCACCAAATACCCCGACATTTCCGAGACAGCACTGGCTCAAGGCTCGTCGACTGCTTCGTCCCTCGTGCCTCTCAGCCAGAGAGAATCGATACCGGAGCATCTTTCTGATGTTCCCACTGACCATGTCTGGGACGCATTTGCAAAGACCGAGGAGCATTGGAAATCTGGCGGTGAGTTTTCGATGACTGATGTCACTGCTTGTCTAATTATTTACAGTTGATCCGGAGCAGTTTTGGAAGACCCCTGATACTCCGACCGCACAGCGAACCACGCGCCAAGCTCGACCCCCGACAACTCCGGCCCATAACCATAACCATCAACGCTATTCGGCGCCTGTGTCTCCGTCTCTGAGTCGACGGCCACCGCCTATGTCTCCGTCCATGGCACATATTCCCGGCCGGCTTACCAGACGAGGCCCAGCGCACTCCCCGTCCCCGGGCCCTATCCCGCCGAGCCCCAACTTCCGTCGCCAGCTAGAGACCCGGCAGATGCCGATATCCCCCCCCGCGCAGTACCGCCGACCTGCCCCGGCAGACACCGATGGCGATACGCATACGCTGATCACGAGGCGCAACGACGCTCGGCGGCGACTCACGGCTGCTCTACACGAGGCTGTCGATGCAGAGGCCGAGATGGATAAGCTGGATGCGAGGCTAAGAGAGCTGGATGTGACGGAGAAAGACAAGGCTGGGCACCAGGGCGAGGAGGCGTGGAGCGATGAGGAGGAGCAGGGGCAGTTCCAGGCCAAGACAAAGTCTGCCAAGAGGCGGGAGCGGGCTCAGAGACAGCAAGAGTCACGACAGACACAGGGACAGTATGGGGTAGACAATGGACCATAGAGAGGGGCTTGTCTGAGTCTGAGTGCCTTTGTATACTTGTTAGCTAGTCATACAGTTACTGTTGATTGCCTTCAAAGTCTCTGCTCAGCGTGTTTCATTTCTTTGTCGTGCTTGGCAAAGGCACACAATTTGTACAGGGAAGCATCAACATCGCCCTGATTATAATAAGCGTATACTATCCCCTCTACTTCCACTCTACACTACCACCTTCCACCGCGATCAAACTCTCTTTCTCACTCTGCGGCATGCACGCGCAGGTAGAAACACACAGACCCGACTCTGATCACATAAGCCTCTCACCCGTTACACCAACACCACAAGGCCCAACACCCACAATCCGCTACGCCCGATTTCCCCAGTACAACATCACCCTTAAAGGCCAGCGTACGTATGCTCCAGCCCCGTATATATCCTCCAGACAAAAGACTAACCAGCAACAAGACAACAACAGAAATATGGTCTCGCCAACAGACCGTAGTCTCCGCGCCCAACAAGCCCTACGCTTCCTCGCGTCGGAGCACGTGCAGGAGAACGACAACAGCAGCCAGGCAGTCCAAGCAGTGGACAAGGGCCTCTACCGCCTTCGTGTACTTGCCAGCCTTCGAGACCAACATGCGGACGATGACGAGTGGCCGTCGTCGTGGGAAAAACGAGGCGTCTTTCAGACCTGGGTTAAAGTGAGCTTGACCAAGTGGCTCACCGAGGAGCACATGTTTCCGAAGCGTCTCCATGACGAGGCTGAGAAGCTCAAGGCGGCTGTGAGTCTTGAGGGTGCAGGACCTCTGACCACGTCTAATAAGACAATGGAGCATGTGCAGAATGATGCCGGGCAAGACGCGACTGGGGAGAGCAGCGGTTCCCATCCAGAGACGCGGCGGAGAAAGGGCAAGGGCCGGGGAGCACCTTTAGAAGCCGAGTGCGGAATGGCGACTAGAAGGGAGCTTACAGCAGCCCCACAGACCAAGGCCTCTTCATCCATGGAACCGCCTAACCAACAGCATCCGCCGGCTTCCAACTCACCAGCCCCCATACTAGACAATGATTCCTACATCTCAGCACTCACAGAGAAATTGGACAAGGGCTTCTCGACACTGGCTGGGGGAGCCAATCCGACAGGCGTGTTCAAATGGACCGACACCTCTAACGAGGTAGACGGACTATTCCACAAAAACCACGACATCTCCTTTGGCCCACACCGTGCCGGTCCTCTCCAGCCGCCTCAACAAGAGCCCCATCAAGAGAGTCCTCCTCCAGCCGACGAGGACAGGGTGCCATGGAGGTCGGGCCCTGCGCTTCCAAGCGATAGCTCGCATTCAGGAGCCTCGACTGTATTGCCCAGGGATGGCGCTGCGCATCTCACGCGCAAGAATCTGCGTCATCACGATGCAGCGTCTGGTGGGCAGAGTAGCGGAAAGCCGCCTCGGGAGTGGTTTGAGTGGTACAAGAGATACCACAAGGCGATGAAGGAGAGCAAGGAGAACAAGGGAGGGGGGTAGTAGGGGCTAGTATCACATCTCGAAGATGAGGGGAGTGCTGTGCTTGGTGCAACCTGGGCAGAGACTTTGTGTTTTTTTGGGACTGGATGGATGCATAGACTACTAGACATGGAGCTTTTGTTTTACCTGGACTTGCATGGCTGTTTGATGTGACGTTGGTATTGCCGTTTCATTTTCGAGTTCATCCATCAAGAGATGCTAACTGGCCTGACCAAGCATACATGACGCAAACACAACAAGCAGGTACTCTGCTGCCATGTGATTCAAACATGCTTACACTTATCTTTCCAAGCCTTCTCCCCATCCTTGAGCACCTTGGGCAGTACCTCCTTAAGGTATAAAGTCCGCATAGTATCATTCAGCAGCACAACCGCCGCCACAGAATACAAGTCCCTCCACTCGCGCATATCCCCATCACGCTTATCCATACTCTCGGCCCACGCGTCCGCCACTGCCAGCCTCGCGGCGAGGTAATTCGTGTTATATGGCGCGGTGCAATCGTCGGCGGGGAAGAAGGGAGGCTTGGCATGGTCCAGATGGAGGACGGACAGCAGCGTAGTCGGGGTCTCGGGCGTCAGGCGCTGTAGTTCGGAGATGAGAGTGTGGGCGTGGCAGATCAGACCCAGCGGCGACAGGAGGGTTTCTTTGTCTTTGGTGGTGGGGAATGCTTCGGGGACGGGCGTGAAGAAGGATGCGCTCCAGAGGCCGATGGTACCGATGGCGACGACGGCGAGGGGGGTAATAGTAAATCTAACCATGGTTTCTAAGGAGTGAGTGGCCGGACGACATGTGAGCTAGAGGTTGACCGACCAGATGATGAAGTTTGAGGAAGTATACTTCTGGGCCGCAAGACAAACTAAGGCGAGTATACCAGAGTGCACTTGTTCAGAAACCTAAGTATAAGAATAACAGAACAGAAATGTGTTCAAAGAGCTCCTTGGAGACTTGGGTATCTTGCGGAACCAGGTCACATGTCTGCAATCTGAGCTGTCGTACCCCTAGAACTGAGGTAGGACAAAGAACCCTCACGCGTCAACACCTCATTTGACCACACCGAGCTCCCGTATCATGCTCCATCAACTGCCAGTTCTGTCCAACATCCGACATGGCATCTGGCGAGACTATCAACCCTCCGGCGGCTTTTACACGCGCCCATCAGCGCGTTGCACAGCGAGAAAGGGTAATTCTGCTAGTTTGTCAGGTCTTCCGAGCCACGATGGCTAATTGTTCATAGGCAAGAAGCCGACGTTCGAAAGCGTCCACCGCCTCGCGAGGCTCCATCTTCGAAACCGACTCCCACAGACCGACTCAGGCATGTCTTGACCCGAGCGGACGCAGTAACCCCGTCCAAGCCCCAGAGACGAATGTCTTGATCCCCAGAGGCACACATCATGTGGCCAGCGCGCTGGAGCAGGGACCCGTCCAAAGAGGCACCCCGAGCCTGACGCAGAATAATACCCAGAACACAAGCAACACGCAGAACACGTACCACGTTACATACAACAGGTACAGGGGAGGCTCCGAAGCAGCTGGGAGCCGAAAGGCCAAGACACGACGCCATGTCCCATTCCTCGTCTCATTTCTCTGCAGCACGCCTCTCATTCTCGTCCTGGTCTCTACATGCGTTGTCCTCGCAGCCATCTACGGCGTCCACGTCCTGTGGAGTAACACCCTCAACACAGTCAGTTCAAGCTTGGGCGGCGTTGTATCCTTTCTCTCGCTTGGATATCTCGCATCTGGGGCGCGAGCAGGGCCAGAGCCAGAGCCAGAGGCAATCACCTTCGTCGCTAGTCCGCCTGCTCCCGATGTCACGCCCAAGGCTATCGCGCGCTCGCCGAATGGCATCGCCAAGTCCATCGAGGATCTCAACTTCTGGACCGACAAGTTGAAGAAGTACGACGAGGTGCATGTGTACCTCGAGGAGGTGGGCTTCCTGGGGACGTGGAGTGATGGCTTTGCATCTCAGCACCCCATGGGCATATATTCATTCTGGATTGTCACGGCGGAGGATATCGCCAGGGTGGAGAAGAGGCTGGACGCTGTTTTTGGTCCATTAGACAACGACATCAGCCAATTTCTCCACGAAATCCGTTCCCATCCTGCGCAAAAGATGCACAAGCAGCATGTCAGCGTACTCGGATCGCTTTGGGCGCAAGCGGTCAGCTGGGCCACCTGGTCCCCGCTCAACAGCGCCCTCACGCTACTGGGCAGAAACACGGAGCAGATGAAGACGCTCTACGACCGCGCCGACAAAGCAAAGCAGACAGTGCCGGGGACCGACTTGACGAGCATCACCAACCGACTGCAACAGCTGGCCAAGGCCGCGTGCAACCTGCGAGACTCGGTCGAGGGCGCGGGGCGTGGAATATCGCGCAACGCCACGATCCGGCGGGACATAGCCTCGGTGGTGAGCCGCGGGAACATGGTGTGCGACACGTTCCAGGCGACGCAGCGGCGGCTGCGGCTGGTGCAGGAGCAGCTGGGCAGGGTGACGAGCGAGCAGACACACGCTGAGCTGCGGGGGCTGGAGAAGGAAGTGTTGACGATGAGGACGGTTGGGAGCACGACGGAAGATAAGCTGGGGCGTCTTGAGGCGAGGATGGGGAACTGGCTGGAGAAGCTGGGGAGCGAGGTTGGGAGCATTCACCGGTTGGATACAGTCGGGTAGGCGTTGAATGTGTGAGACTTGATAACTGAGGTTTGTCTTGGAGTGCATATGTGATGTTGGACAACGACAATGATATGCCGTCAGCTACCATCGGCCATCGGCTTCAACATCGCCGGTACCTAAGCCTATCGGACATGGGCTCAAAGATGTCCGGTTTCGGAGGCATCCATGTTTCTTTGTCTTCATGCAGAGAAATTCCGTCACCGCTCTTTACGTCTTGATATTATAAAAGACACCATCAGTTATTTCGTTTCACTTAGAACCCGCGCTCGTCCTCCACTGCGCTCAGCATCTCCAGCATCGCAGAGCATACACAATGGGTCTCCTCGAGGGCGTAAGCCATCCCAATCCTACGCTACAGTGGCAAGCTTCAACTAACAGCCTGCAGGAAGGAGACCAACTCACCTACAACGGGAAATTCATATCCGAGATAGCCAGCAATAGCCAGTACCGCGTGCACTGGTGGCCCCAGGACCGCCTGAAGATGCAGCAGTGGCTAATCGAGCACCGCCACTCCGAGACCACGCTCCGAACCGCCGGCTCTTCCTTGACGACGCTTGCGCGCGATATAGGCCTCGATCTCGAGAGACTGGACAAGAAGCAGCGCATGGTCATGAGGAAGAAGATGCTCAGCAGCTTGGACTATACGCTCAAGTTCTTTAAGCAGAAGGGTTTGATCGCTGAGTCCTGGGACCCCCGGGCTAAGCGGCGTGTTAGTGACTGGCCTGAGGACCTTGTGCGGGACATTGGCGAGGGGCAGCATGTGGAAGTGGAGGACGCCACGAATCGGGTCAACGATCGAGCGGCAAACACATCAACGAGGCAACACCCTGCTTCGGCCAGAGAGGTCGTTGTCGTTCCAGATGAGGACGTTCTGATGGATGATCCTGATGGGGACTTTGTTATGGTTCCAGGGACGGGAACCGCGAGATCACAGGTGCAGCAGCAGCAGCAGCAGCACAGTCAGCAGAAGATACACAGCCAGGCGCAGGTCCAGGGGAGCTTTGATCAGGCGCTGTTGGATGAAGCAGTGCGACGGAGTCTCGAAGCTCACGAGCGGGCACGGTGGGAGCGACAGCAGGAGCAGCATCACTACGCTCCTCATCCATTTGGCAACCCAGACCCACCATCATTCTCGCCAGCGTGGGGACGAGACCAGCCTCATCCACCTCCTCCAACTCAAGAGCCCGAGCCCGAGCCCGATCAGATGGCCCTCGACCCTGCCCCCGATCCAGTCATGGAGGGTCTTCAGCGACAGGTTCAGAGCCTGCAGGCCAACCAGGATATGTTACGTCACGCGGCCCAGGGGCTCGAGCGGAGGGAACAGGTACTCAAGGCTAAGGAGGATGCCACGCGAGACTTGCAGGAGGCTATCCGATCCCAAGAGGCTGTCATCCAAGAGGCGATGCGCGCGCGAGAAATTGTGGCCGAGGAAAGTCTGCGGGTGCGCCAGGCTGAAGCCGAGGAGAGACTCCGGTCTCGAGAGGCGGCGGACGCAGAGAGCCGCCGGTCTCGAGAGGCTGAAAGGGAGCAGAGGGCCCTGCTGGCTAGACAGAGGGTGGATGATCTCGAGAAAATGGTCCATCAGCTGGCACTGCAGCAGCAACAGGCAAACAAGGCTGTGACAAGCCGTGAGGCAGGGGCTTCACGTCCCAACACGCCGCCTTCTCCAGTCACCCAGGCCCACAACCGGCTCGCTCAGCTAATGACGACCCCCTCGCGCAGATACTCACCGTACGTGTATTACGCAGACGACGAAGTCGCACCGACGCGTTTCTTCCATGTGCCAGATGACAACGCCGAGTCTGAGCTTGGATCACATCGCGACAGAGCCCCAGCAGGTCATCCCCCAAGACCGCAACTGGTCCAGAGTCCCCGCCCTCTGCCTTTGTTCTCCCGTGCTGCTGGTACCGGAAACCGCCGACGTCTTAACATGGCAGTTGGAGCGATTGAGGAGCGTCGCATAGCTTCACACAAGCTTGTTAACATAGTCAGCCGACATCTCCAGGCAAGGGACCTGTCCTGCCACGAGCGACATGAAATGGTTGGGGCTTTGGTAAGGGAACGGCAGAGTGTTCCGGCTTTGCTCAAGCCTGGCAGAGTTCTTGGGCATTTGCTGTCACGACTGCTGCCCGAGGCGTGCTGAATGATTCGTGGTGGGGAGCTGTTTTGGAGGTTGATCATGATAATAATGAGTTGATGAATGGGATAAGGATAGAACAGGACAATGATACAGGCAGATCGATAGACAGGACACAAATACTGGACGCTCAAGGCCTGCAATACAGCCTGGTAAATAAATTATCAATCTTAGGTGCCCTCCATGGCCCCTTTGTTACACAATGTACACAGTACACATCAAGTCGAGCCAGCGTCAACCCCAACACGCCATCTCATCTTCCTTTGTTCTCCCGCACAGACCACACGAAATATCTCAACTTCCCCCCTCCCGTCCGCATCCTCAACCTCACCAAAGCAATCACAAATCCACCATGTCTCTACGCCCAAGGCAAAGCTCCCTGGACCTCTGCATCGTGCGCTTCACGCTTGGCCTCGCAAACAGCGACAGCCAGCCGCTGGAGCTATGCTTCCACGCCGACTTCGCCGGGACGCCGCTGCGGCCCATCTCGCTGCACTTTCACGGCTCGCGCATCACCGAGTGTCGTGGGCCGTACGAGCCGTACCTGCCCAGCGTGATTCTTGATCTGGGCCGCGTGGATGTCTCGCCCGAGGACCCGCGCTTTGCCGAGCTGGTGGAGCAGGAGTTGCAGCGGGAGATGCAGCATGCGATTGATGAGCAGATTCAACGGGAGGAGTGCTATCAAAATACACCTTCTTCTCGGTGCCTGGTGCTGAGTCGTGTGCCCTTGTTAGTTCTCCTTGCGGTGGTGTCACTTCTGGCACTCGGTGCAATATTCTTTCTACTCCCGCCACAAACACCACCGCCGCCACCAGCCACACATACATATCCCTACCCCCCGTTTCCCTTACTCCCTCGGGTCTCGGCCTTCACTCTCAGCGCCACCAATCTCATACCAACCATCTTCTTCAACGACGTCTTCTACGCAGTCGTCAACGTCAAGCCTGGCGATATCGTTGTTCCGCCTGCCAAGCAGAACGCCATTCAGGATGCATTCCAAGCCTTGGTCGACCTTACGAAGTATGTCAGTCAACGACTAGACGACGAGGCCTGGGGCGCATGGCTGAGGTCCAAGCAAGATCAAGATGCCTACTGTAGACTCTTGGAGGGCAGGTTCGAGTACGGGGGTGTGAGACAGGGGGACGTGGACGCCATGTTGGCCAAAGCCGAGGGTCTCAAGTTGTCAGCCATGAACCTCTTTGATCAGCACGACCCAGTCGCTCTCCTGTCCTGGACAGTTGATCTGGCCGTGTCCATCCAGAATCTCAACGTCACCCTGGCCCGCATTAAGTTGACCCCGCAAGATGACATATTGATCGCCCGCCATAACAAAAGCAGCTGGGTACCCGTGTCCTCACTGCCCAAATTTGTCCCACCTGGCGTCCAAGACGTTCTGGAGGAGTATACCTGGTGGATAACCCACAAGAGAGATCCTTTGTTCTCATCGACTTGCAAGGTCCTCCGCGACTGTTCAGCACTTCTACCTGACCCGTTCTCACCCCAGATCATGCACCCTAGCTGTACATACTTCAACAACGTGAACGATACCCTTACCTTTCTCAAAGCATGGGCCGTTAGAGCCCGGGGTATGAACATCCCGAACCAAGGTACAGCTTCTCACACGCAACACTTCTGGCCCAATGAAATAGAATTCCCTGCCCTCGCCGAGCAAGTCAGACTTCTCGCGCAGCTCCAGGATCTCATGGAGCAGGGCATCCAAGTGGCCGAGCAACTCAACCGCACTGGCGTCATGACGGCAACATCCCTCGACATGTCCCGCCGTAGCATTCTAGGCCGAGCAAGAGACTGGGCGCTGGGACGGACATACAAAGCTATTGACCCAGAGGCCAAGATAGCCGAGCTGAAAACACTACTACACGGTGACTTCCACCAAGTTCTGCTCGATGTGGTGCAAGGCATGCGGCTTATGCATGATATCTGCCGAGACTTCAATGCCGTATCGGATTTCGTTGATGCGCTGGGGAGAATAGACGGATGGGTTATCGATCGGACGGCGGCATATGTACAGCTGCTTCAGATGCCGCATCCGGCTGAGCAGGCGGAGCATCTAAGTGGGTTAAGGGGGCTTTTAGAAGAGAGGATTGTTAAGACCCAGGTAGAGGCAAAGATCTGGTACTGGTGGCGGTTTTACTATAAGGATAATAATAATAATAATGATAGTGGGGAAGCAGGAAGGGAACCTAGGGTAGAAAATAATTAGCCTGTAATAGAGCGATTTTAATTATCTATAATAATATTAATTTAAAAAAAAAGGTATAATATCTCGTTTTATTATTAATACAACTAGTTACTTAAAAAGATATAGAGGTAAAAGGCCCATAAGACCTACTGTAGCTACTGGAGGTAGTATATATTAAACTAACTAGGTTATATAATTCTTTATTTTATTTATAATTTATTAAATTATTACTTAATTAAGGTTCTTAGTCTTTTATTTAACTTATTACCACTGTTTTAATTTAATATGTCTATACTAATACTAATTAAGACTAATTTAATTAATGTACTTAATAAGTAAGTGTCCTAAATAAGTAAGTATCCTAAAAATCCCTTACTTTATATCTTTACTATTTAATTAGTTATTTCTTAATAACCTAATATATTACAGTCTTTAAATAAAGCTAGAATCCTTTTTACCCTTTAAGCCCTTTAAAATAACCTAAAATTAAGTACCTAATATACTATAAAAATATATAAGATCTTTAAGTATAGGCTATATTACTATTAAGATAGTA